>VYZU01032505.1:0-26934 GCA_013401355.1 Ceyx cyanopectus | reverse complement strand
CGAGCCCGGCGGGAGCCCCCGGGGCGCTGCTGCTACAGGTACCTCCCCGCACCAGGGCCGTCCCCGCACCGGCTTCCCTGGCGGCCTCGGAGAGTGGCTGGTAGGGCAAAGCGCGGCCTGCTTTACCTTCATAGGATTGTTTGGCTGTAAGAGACCTGTAAGATCAAGTCCAACCGTTCCCCCTGCACTGCCAGGGTCCCTCAACCATGTCCCCCAGCACCACATCCACAGGGTTCTTAAACACCTCCAGGGATGGGGACTCCACCACCTCCCTGGGCAGCCCATTCCAACGCCTAACCACCCTCTCTGTAAAGACATTTTTTTTGTCCTTAAAGCCAAGGAGACTACCCAGGAGATGAAGAAGGAGCTCGATTCGCTGCTGCACACGGCTGAGAAGGCGTTCACGGTGGAGCTGCTGAAGATGCCGCTTGCTATCCGGAGGATGAAGAGAAAAGAGCTGCTCAGTAAGTGTGTGGCTGGCAGCGCTCACTGCAGCCTCAGCAGCGCCTCTAGCTCGGCCACACCGACCTGTGTGCACAGTTAGCAGGTGACTGGGAGAGAGTCTGCAGGCTTCTCTTACATGTGCTTTAAATCCGCAGAGCAAAGAATAATTGGAAGTCTAGTCATTTGCATGCAAGCTTGAGTGCTTGTTCCACCCGAATCTGCTCGTCCTCTCCCCACAGATGATCTTGTCTTCCTGTTAGCTTGATATGATGCTGAGTGAACAAGTTTAATTGTAAGCTCAGGCCCATGCAGCACTTCAAGCTGTGCTGTACAGTGTCAGAGCTATGTTCTGGGGGAGAACTGAGGGTTTTGGAACCTACCTTGGAGCTGGGAATGGCAGGGGCCACACAAAGATCAAACTAAGCCTTTGCTTAGTGTGTGTTTCAATGTCTTTTTTTGAGAGCTGCTGCCTAAAAGCATTAGGTTTCAGCAGCACAAGGTATGGAGGCTTTTCTTCCAGGTTATATATGCTAGCTCAGGTTAACTAGTTAAGCAGCTGTAATCCTTAATTACTTGTTCAGCTTCATAGTCTATAAGAACCCACAGATAATAATTAAGCAAGTAATAATATATAAACAAGTTGTACTTTTGAGTTGCAGATTTGCAAGGAGGGGAGGAGGTGGCTCTTGCTGCTGCAGTGGTAAGTGTGGGTTTCCCATTTTTATGGCAGCTTACTGAATAGAAACCACCTTTCTTTGCTGTAAACATTTCCAATAGATGATTTTGTTTGGCTGCTGCCTGCTGAAATAGAAGGAGATATGAAAATGCTGGACAGCTAGCTGTGGTGCAGTTATGGACAAAGCTTCCTGGGCATCTACAGTCAGAAATCCAGATGTTGCTAAAAAAATACTAAACCCAAAGTGGTGTTTTAGCCAATCCCACTTTGTTTTGTGCCTTTAGTTCACTGCCTTTTGTAGGAAAATAGGGACTTACTGGGCAAAATCTGTTGGCCTTCCCTTGTTGGATAAACTTCTTTTTCAGACTGACTGCCCTCTAGAAGATGTCCCAGAACCAAAACTGGTGAGGACCAGCAGCAAAAAAGGCAAGTCAATCCTTGTATAGATAAAACTTGGTTCTTNCGAGCCCGGCGGGAGCCCCCGGGGCGCTGCTGCTACAGGTACCTCCCCGCACCAGGGCCGTCCCCGCACCGGCTTCCCTGGCGGCCTCGGAGAGTGGCTGGTAGGGCAAAGCGCGGCCTGCTTTACCTTCATAGGATTGTTTGGCTGTAAGAGACCTGTAAGATCAAGTCCAACCGTTCCCCCTGCACTGCCAGGGTCCCTCAACCATGTCCCCCAGCACCACATCCACAGGGTTCTTAAACACCTCCAGGGATGGGGACTCCACCACCTCCCTGGGCAGCCCATTCCAACGCCTAACCACCCTCTCTGTAAAGACATTTTTTTTGTCCTTAAAGCCAAGGAGACTACCCAGGAGATGAAGAAGGAGCTCGATTCGCTGCTGCACACGGCTGAGAAGGCGTTCACGGTGGAGCTGCTGAAGATGCCGCTTGCTATCCGGAGGATGAAGAGAAAAGAGCTGCTCAGTAAGTGTGTGGCTGGCAGCGCTCACTGCAGCCTCAGCAGCGCCTCTAGCTCGGCCACACCGACCTGTGTGCACAGTTAGCAGGTGACTGGGAGAGAGTCTGCAGGCTTCTCTTACATGTGCTTTAAATCCGCAGAGCAAAGAATAATTGGAAGTCTAGTCATTTGCATGCAAGCTTGAGTGCTTGTTCCACCCGAATCTGCTCGTCCTCTCCCCACAGATGATCTTGTCTTCCTGTTAGCTTGATATGATGCTGAGTGAACAAGTTTAATTGTAAGCTCAGGCCCATGCAGCACTTCAAGCTGTGCTGTACAGTGTCAGAGCTATGTTCTGGGGGAGAACTGAGGGTTTTGGAACCTACCTTGGAGCTGGGAATGGCAGGGGCCACACAAAGATCAAACTAAGCCTTTGCTTAGTGTGTGTTTCAATGTCTTTTTTTGAGAGCTGCTGCCTAAAAGCATTAGGTTTCAGCAGCACAAGGTATGGAGGCTTTTCTTCCAGGTTATATATGCTAGCTCAGGTTAACTAGTTAAGCAGCTGTAATCCTTAATTACTTGTTCAGCTTCATAGTCTATAAGAACCCACAGATAATAATTAAGCAAGTAATAATATATAAACAAGTTGTACTTTTGAGTTGCAGATTTGCAAGGAGGGGAGGAGGTGGCTCTTGCTGCTGCAGTGGTAAGTGTGGGTTTCCCATTTTTATGGCAGCTTACTGAATAGAAACCACCTTTCTTTGCTGTAAACATTTCCAATAGATGATTTTGTTTGGCTGCTGCCTGCTGAAATAGAAGGAGATATGAAAATGCTGGACAGCTAGCTGTGGTGCAGTTATGGACAAAGCTTCCTGGGCATCTACAGTCAGAAATCCAGATGTTGCTAAAAAAATACTAAACCCAAAGTGGTGTTTTAGCCAATCCCACTTTGTTTTGTGCCTTTAGTTCACTGCCTTTTGTAGGAAAATAGGGACTTACTGGGCAAAATCTGTTGGCCTTCCCTTGTTGGATAAACTTCTTTTTCAGACTGACTGCCCTCTAGAAGATGTCCCAGAACCAAAACTGGTGAGGACCAGCAGCAAAAAAGGCAAGTCAATCCTTGTATAGATAAAACTTGGTTCTTAAGTTTGCTGTTTTATTTGCTTTGAACTGAGCATTCCTAAAGTGAATGTTAAGCCTGAAGGATCCATGGGGGGAAAGTATAACTAGAAGAATAACACCCAGGTGCATTCAGCACTCAGTGTGCAGGATCATGAGCTGTGCTACTGTTGAGCTGCTTTAAAACACAAGGTGAGAGTTGCTGCCCTTTGAATTTATCACTGACAATGGCCAAAGAGACAGGTTTGAGTGACTTGTTTGTGCTTCACAGAGCACAGACTTTCCCACAGCTTCACAGACTTTCCTAGCCCAAGAACTAGGAAAGTCACCCCTAATTTCTTCTGAATTCCCATTTGACCTCCTGCCCACTGAGGTTTGTAAGGAAAGGGCACTAGCACTGAAATGAATTTTAATTTGCATGGGGGTTGAAGGTTATCTAGGGTCTTTTAACTGTCCTGTGTGTCACAGTGTCTGTGACAAACACACATAGTTTGCTTTGAACTCTGTCCCAGGCAAAGGACCATCAGCAGAACTGCTGCCTAGCTGTCAGTGGGTAAATAAAGCAGTTTGAAGTGCTGCTTTGTGCTTCTCATGAGATGATTTTCCTTGTGTTTCTAATGTATTTCTAGTCAAGGTAACTACAATTGTTGAATATGAAGATGACAAGCATGCTTCTGCAAAGAAGATCACTAGAAAAGTAAGTTGATTCTAAACAAAGAACATAATGGTGTAACCAGTTCTGCCCCTCAGCCCTGCTAGATGCACAGCCAGGCAGGCTGAGACCTGCTGTGTGCCTGAAAAATCAGTTGCTTTCAGTTCCCTGTATTTGAAGTGTAGCAAATCATTTTCATCATGAAATAGGGCATCTGCATCTTGGGTAACTCACACAGCCCTGCAGATACTGGCATAGTTGTTCCCTCTGGACCTCTCAGTGAGCCTTGATGGTCTCAAGAACTGGGTTTTGTTGAAAATTACCAAAAAAACCAAACCCAGCTTCATGTTCTAATGCCTGCTTTTCTCTATTTGAATCCTTGTGCATTCCTGTCCACCTTGATCTCTAAACAGGTGTATTAATTTTACCACTTCAGCCTGTCTTTGCAATGCAGGGCTACAGCCAGACACTGATGCAGCAAGATGACAACAAAATGATTATAGGCAGAGTTACAGGCATTAATTAGAAGAGTTGGCAGGGTGTGTGTTAGAAAGGTGGTGCTTTGTATAAACTCCAGGATGAATAAACATGGTTTGGCATTATCCAGCTCTGCTGTCTGCCATTTTCAGCTATAGAAAAGGCAGCACTAGGGGGTTTAACTGTTCTTCTTAACAGGGAATTTTTACAGTGTTGTTCCCTGGAATCTCTCTCTCATTTTGCCTTGAAATGCCACTTCTTTTAACTGCAGCCTTGCATCTACATTTGCAGGTTTCCAAAACAAAGTCATTGGTTTCCCTGGCCTCTGGCTTCAATAGCAGACCTCTTCCTAGGTAAGACTGACATTCCGTAGCTTATTTATTTCACCTGAAATGATGAATGCTGGGGGAAACTCTTCTCAGATAACACAGCTATTTGAGGCCCATAGGAGTATATCTGATCAAGATACTTTCCATAACTTGAACTGGAAGCATTTTAGTGATGTGAAAGCTGAACACAAAGCAGCTCTAGCTTGTGAAGGGATGTGATTGTGTCTCACTCAGTGCTGCACAGCTCTGAGTCTGTCATGAGACAGATTTCCCAACTATTTAATGGAAGAGCGTGTAAGAGAAACATCTTTATTGATCTCTTGGGACTAATGAGCTGGTCTACAATAGTTTTACCCTCATCCATAGCTGGAAAATACTTGTAAAACCACCTTATAGCTACTTGGTTGTGATGGACCAAACTCAAGTAGCCCTGGAAGATATACTGAATTAAAAAAATTAGTGGATATCTGCATGAAAAATTTTGAGAGGCTCCTGTTACACCTACAGCTTCAGTGTGCAGACCTGTACCCGCTGGGGCTTACTCTGATCCAGTCAAATTGTCTTCAGAGAAATGCAATTTAAATAATGTATCAGTGTTTGATGTGCCTAAATTTAATTTAATTTAATTATTTTCTTGAATGGGGATTATAGAATTTTTGGCTCAACAAAATCAAAGTGTAGAAGGCTGCTTTGCCTGGTTAAGTCTCAACTTCCAGCCCATGAAGGTTGCTTTTAGACAAGTATGCTGACACTTAGGCAAAAACCCCTTCCCTGCTCCCTCAGTGGATCAAGAGGAAATAAAAACATAAATTGAAATTAAAAAAAAAGACCCAAAGCAGCTTCAACAATCAGTTCAACCACTTTTTTTTTTCCAGGTCTGCTCACTCTTCTGCAAGTGTGTTTGATGCCATGAAGTCTCTTGGTTCTGATTGCAGTGCCAGAAGCTTCAAAGCCATAGCAAAGGGATCTAAAAGGTGAGGGAGTTTTGGCTTGTTCTTGATAAATATTTGTGTTAAATGCCAATATATCTCCATTATGTCTGCCTAGCTATTAATCATCATCAATCTAGATTTGATAGAGCTTCATGGTCAGGCACTACCTCTGGTAGTGGGGATGTGACCCAGTCACACCTCCTGCCTTGATTCAGGGTGTTAACTTGTATATTTATGGAGGTACAGGATGTAATGTTGTAATTAAGCCAGTTTAAAAGCAAAAAAACCAAACCTATCATATTTAGAAGGTAATTTCTATTCCTATCTACTGCTGTTTGAAGGTGTAATTTACAGCTTAAGCTAACTCTCAGAGCCCAAGCTTGATAAAAATGTCACTGACACTGCTGTGTTTCAAAAAAAATTAAAATAAACCAAGCCATCTAAGAACCCAGCCACATAAACTGTCTGTCAGGCCTTTGCATATTAAAGGTTTTCAGTTACTATTTCTCTCCACACACTGCAGAGTTGGGCTTGGGCAGAAGTCATCAGCTGAAAGGGAGGGTGAAAAATTTAACTGGGTCATGCAACCAGCAAGTGGGTTAGCTTCACCTTGGCCTCCTACAAATTTCAGAGGCTTGTTTCCAGGCAGAAAACACCCAAATCTTCCATTATTGGCAGTGGAACAACAGTTGTGCCTTGGCAGGAGCCTGGGAATTTTGTATGGCACGGGGCAGCAGCTTGGGCATTTCTTGGTGTGGACAGGTACAGCACACATCTTAAGCCTTGAGGAATGAAGTTTCCTGTTTCCAAAGCTGTAAACACTTGCTGTTTGATCCTGGAGAATGGATGTTCTTGTGACCAAGTGGTCCAGATATCAGCTTTATCACTGCCCTAGCATCCTGAGTTTCAGGGTCAGAACACTCCCTTGTGCTGCTGGTGGTTGGATTGCTGCAGTCTTCTGGCAGAGCTGTAAACATGTCACCTTGCCTGCTTTTCTGTTCTGTTTGCTGCTGCTGCCATTTGCTTCATGCTTGAAAAGTCCCTGCAGAGCACAGGAGCTCTCCTCAGAGGAACATTTTTGCTGTGTTCCAGTGGTGAGCTGCAACAGAGGGGCTCCAGAACTCTCCCTAGCAGTGGAAGAGCTCGAGGCATGTTACTGAGAAGTAAATCAATACCCCAAGACAGAACTGTTCCATTTGTGAACATTCCCCTGGCTGATGGACAGGTATGTTGTTGGGTTTTTTAATTTAAAAAACACCAAAACAAGCAACAAAACACCCCAGCCATAAACCCAATGTTTTCATCTCCCAGCAACTGATAAACTGGTCTGATAGCAATGGCTGCTGCTGTCCCTACATGAGTTGCTGCTACACAAATGGTTACTGCAGCTCTGCAGGGGACCACATGATATTCAGAAAAGCTGGTCATGCAAATAAAGTTTTCAGAACAGATTTTTATCTGACACCTTTTTCTCCTCCTGTTTAGACACTCTGCATGGCTGGTGGAGAACTTCGTAACATTGATGTGCAGCTGCTAAATCGAGACACAGTGCAGCAAATTCACACCTTGGTGGTAAGCTGAAACTAGCAGGGCTACATATCTATATTCAGACACCCAGGCTGAGGTTTTTGTTNTGTTAGGCACAATGAACCTGTTGGGTTAGTCTTGTCTTCTGCATGAAAAATTTTGAGAGGCTCCTGTTACACCTACAGCTTCAGTGTGCAGACCTGTACCCGCTGGGGCTTACTCTGATCCAGTCAAATTGTCTTCAGAGAAATGCAATTTAAATAATGTATCAGTGTTTGATGTGCCTAAATTTAATTTAATTTAATTATTTTCTTGAATGGGGATTATAGAATTTTTGGCTCAACAAAATCAAAGTGTAGAAGGCTGCTTTGCCTGGTTAAGTCTCAACTTCCAGCCCATGAAGGTTGCTTTTAGACAAGTATGCTGACACTTAGGCAAAAACCCCTTCCCTGCTCCCTCAGTGGATCAAGAGGAAATAAAAACATAAATTGAAATTAAAAAAAAAGACCCAAAGCAGCTTCAACAATCAGTTCAACCACTTTTTTTTTTCCAGGTCTGCTCACTCTTCTGCAAGTGTGTTTGATGCCATGAAGTCTCTTGGTTCTGATTGCAGTGCCAGAAGCTTCAAAGCCATAGCAAAGGGATCTAAAAGGTGAGGGAGTTTTGGCTTGTTCTTGATAAATATTTGTGTTAAATGCCAATATATCTCCATTATGTCTGCCTAGCTATTAATCATCATCAATCTAGATTNGCCCAAGAACTAGGAAAGTCACCCCTAATTTCTTCTGAATTCCCATTTGACCTCCTGCCCACTGAGGTTTGTAAGGAAAGGGCACTAGCACTGAAATGAATTTTAATTTGCATGGGGGTTGAAGGTTATCTAGGGTCTTTTAACTGTCCTGTGTGTCACAGTGTCTGTGACAAACACACATAGTTTGCTTTGAACTCTGTCCCAGGCAAAGGACCATCAGCAGAACTGCTGCCTAGCTGTCAGTGGGTAAATAAAGCAGTTTGAAGTGCTGCTTTGTGCTTCTCATGAGATGATTTTCCTTGTGTTTCTAATGTATTTCTAGTCAAGGTAACTACAATTGTTGAATATGAAGATGACAAGCATGCTTCTGCAAAGAAGATCACTAGAAAAGTAAGTTGATTCTAAACAAAGAACATAATGGTGTAACCAGTTCTGCCCCTCAGCCCTGCTAGATGCACAGCCAGGCAGGCTGAGACCTGCTGTGTGCCTGAAAAATCAGTTGCTTTCAGTTCCCTGTATTTGAAGTGTAGCAAATCATTTTCATCATGAAATAGGGCATCTGCATCTTGGGTAACTCACACAGCCCTGCAGATACTGGCATAGTTGTTCCCTCTGGACCTCTCAGTGAGCCTTGATGGTCTCAAGAACTGGGTTTTGTTGAAAATTACCAAAAAAACCAAACCCAGCTTCATGTTCTAATGCCTGCTTTTCTCTATTTGAATCCTTGTGCATTCCTGTCCACCTTGATCTCTAAACAGGTGTATTAATTTTACCACTTCAGCCTGTCTTTGCAATGCAGGGCTACAGCCAGACACTGATGCAGCAAGATGACAACAAAATGATTATAGGCAGAGTTACAGGCATTAATTAGAAGAGTTGGCAGGGTGTGTGTTAGAAAGGTGGTGCTTTGTATAAACTCCAGGATGAATAAACATGGTTTGGCATTATCCAGCTCTGCTGTCTGCCATTTTCAGCTATAGAAAAGGCAGCACTAGGGGGTTTAACTGTTCTTCTTAACAGGGAATTTTTACAGTGTTGTTCCCTGGAATCTCTCTCTCATTTTGCCTTGAAATGCCACTTCTTTTAACTGCAGCCTTGCATCTACATTTGCAGGTTTCCAAAACAAAGTCATTGGTTTCCCTGGCCTCTGGCTTCAATAGCAGACCTCTTCCTAGGTAAGACTGACATTCCGTAGCTTATTTATTTCACCTGAAATGATGAATGCTGGGGGAAACTCTTCTCAGATAACACAGCTATTTGAGGCCCATAGGAGTATATCTGATCAAGATACTTTCCATAACTTGAACTGGAAGCATTTTAGTGATGTGAAAGCTGAACACAAAGCAGCTCTAGCTTGTGAAGGGATGTGATTGTGTCTCACTCAGTGCTGCACAGCTCTGAGTCTGTCATGAGACAGATTTCCCAACTATTTAATGGAAGAGCGTGTAAGAGAAACATCTTTATTGATCTCTTGGGACTAATGAGCTGGTCTACAATAGTTTTACCCTCATCCATAGCTGGAAAATACTTGTAAAACCACCTTATAGCTACTTGGTTGTGATGGACCAAACTCAAGTAGCCCTGGAAGATATACTGAATTAAAAAAATTAGTGGATATCTGCATGAAAAATTTTGAGAGGCTCCTGTTACACCTACAGCTTCAGTGTGCAGACCTGTACCCGCTGGGGCTTACTCTGATCCAGTCAAATTGTCTTCAGAGAAATGCAATTTAAATAATGTATCAGTGTTTGATGTGCCTAAATTTAATTTAATTTAATTATTTTCTTGAATGGGGATTATAGAATTTTTGGCTCAACAAAATCAAAGTGTAGAAGGCTGCTTTGCCTGGTTAAGTCTCAACTTCCAGCCCATGAAGGTTGCTTTTAGACAAGTATGCTGACACTTAGGCAAAAACCCCTTCCCTGCTCCCTCAGTGGATCAAGAGGAAATAAAAACATAAATTGAAATTAAAAAAAAAGACCCAAAGCAGCTTCAACAATCAGTTCAACCACTTTTTTTTTTCCAGGTCTGCTCACTCTTCTGCAAGTGTGTTTGATGCCATGAAGTCTCTTGGTTCTGATTGCAGTGCCAGAAGCTTCAAAGCCATAGCAAAGGGATCTAAAAGGTGAGGGAGTTTTGGCTTGTTCTTGATAAATATTTGTGTTAAATGCCAATATATCTCCATTATGTCTGCCTAGCTATTAATCATCATCAATCTAGATTTGATAGAGCTTCATGGTCAGGCACTACCTCTGGTAGTGGGGATGTGACCCAGTCACACCTCCTGCCTTGATTCAGGGTGTTAACTTGTATATTTATGGAGGTACAGGATGTAATGTTGTAATTAAGCCAGTTTAAAAGCAAAAAAACCAAACCTATCATATTTAGAAGGTAATTTCTATTCCTATCTACTGCTGTTTGAAGGTGTAATTTACAGCTTAAGCTAACTCTCAGAGCCCAAGCTTGATAAAAATGTCACTGACACTGCTGTGTTTCAAAAAAAATTAAAATAAACCAAGCCATCTAAGAACCCAGCCACATAAACTGTCTGTCAGGCCTTTGCATATTAAAGGTTTTCAGTTACTATTTCTCTCCACACACTGCAGAGTTGGGCTTGGGCAGAAGTCATCAGCTGAAAGGGAGGGTGAAAAATTTAACTGGGTCATGCAACCAGCAAGTGGGTTAGCTTCACCTTGGCCTCCTACAAATTTCAGAGGCTTGTTTCCAGGCAGAAAACACCCAAATCTTCCATTATTGGCAGTGGAACAACAGTTGTGCCTTGGCAGGAGCCTGGGAATTTTGTATGGCACGGGGCAGCAGCTTGGGCATTTCTTGGTGTGGACAGGTACAGCACACATCTTAAGCCTTGAGGAATGAAGTTTCCTGTTTCCAAAGCTGTAAACACTTGCTGTTTGATCCTGGAGAATGGATGTTCTTGTGACCAAGTGGTCCAGATATCAGCTTTATCACTGCCCTAGCATCCTGAGTTTCAGGGTCAGAACACTCCCTTGTGCTGCTGGTGGTTGGATTGCTGCAGTCTTCTGGCAGAGCTGTAAACATGTCACCTTGCCTGCTTTTCTGTTCTGTTTGCTGCTGCTGCCATTTGCTTCATGCTTGAAAAGTCCCTGCAGAGCACAGGAGCTCTCCTCAGAGGAACATTTTTGCTGTGTTCCAGTGGTGAGCTGCAACAGAGGGGCTCCAGAACTCTCCCTAGCAGTGGAAGAGCTCGAGGCATGTTACTGAGAAGTAAATCAATACCCCAAGACAGAACTGTTCCATTTGTGAACATTCCCCTGGCTGATGGACAGGTATGTTGTTGGGTTTTTTAATTTAAAAAACACCAAAACAAGCAACAAAACACCCCAGCCATAAACCCAATGTTTTCATCTCCCAGCAACTGATAAACTGGTCTGATAGCAATGGCTGCTGCTGTCCCTACATGAGTTGCTGCTACACAAATGGTTACTGCAGCTCTGCAGGGGACCACATGATATTCAGAAAAGCTGGTCATGCAAATAAAGTTTTCAGAACAGATTTTTATCTGACACCTTTTTCTCCTCCTGTTTAGACACTCTGCATGGCTGGTGGAGAACTTCGTAACATTGATGTGCAGCTGCTAAATCGAGACACAGTGCAGCAAATTCACACCTTGGTGGTAAGCTGAAACTAGCAGGGCTACATATCTATATTCAGACACCCAGGCTGAGGTTTTTGTTTGAAATGCTGCCATGAATGCAAATTCTATATGCTTTAATTCTGCTGAGGTAAAGCCTGAATTGGTTGGCAGAAATTAGGAGGGAGGGACAGGGTGGGGAGAACTGCTGCACACAGATAATGTGAAACTAAATGCACTTCAATAAGCATGTGCAGCTTGGCAATTGCCTGGGGGCCAACAGAAGCATCAACTCTTCCTTCTGGATGGCTCTGGTGTCTCCCACCATGTGAGCAAACTGCCATTCTCTGTCTCCTGGCCACAAAGGCTCACAAAGCTACATTTCCAGTGCTGTTATAATCCATTATTCTGTGTCCCTTGCTGAGTAAGAACTATGCTCCTGTTATTTCTCTGCTCCAACTGAACAGTAATTGCCTTACCTTTGGTTCAGGAAAGTAAATTGTTTTGAAGCAGAATGTTGTAGCATGTGGTGCCTGACCCTTCTGAAGAGGAGGGTACCTGAGCTTTTGCTTGAAGTCATGTGCAGCACTAGAAATCTCTCTGGACAGAAATATTAACCAGTTTATGGCCTTTCAGGTATTTAGACTAAGTAGAGAATGTGGGGGTGCTTCTCAATGCTTGATGTAGTGACTTATTTCTTCCAAGTGCTGTTGGGTAGCTGAAACTATTCTTTTTCTCCCTCAGAATGAGCTGACTGTGCTGTGTGGAAAGGCAACAGCTAAACCAAGTTAATGGGACTGTCTTGTGGCTACAGGGTACTGGTGCCAGCTCTGCTGCCTCTCAAGTGTTTAGAGAATGTCTATAATACTTTAATAAAGATTTATATTTTAAACCATGGACGGGGCAGTATCCAACTGTACAGTGTGATGTGTGGTCAATTGCTGTCCTCTCTGGGAAGGAACCAAAGAAGAAAACAATTCTACTTCTCAAAACTCTTCAGAAAAGGCTTAGTTAACACGGCTGACAGTAAGTGATCAGGAATTGTATGGAAGAAATCAGTTTTAGCTGTGGTGTTCTAATGGAGACTCTCAGGGTTTATTTTTTTCATAGCAATTCACAAGTACAGAGCTCTTTGAAGTCATTTTTCCATGCATCCCCAATGTAGAGCTCGTTTACAACTCCTCTCTATTCTTCCCAATATCAATCTCCTCCAGTTTCTCTCTGGCAATCAGCTGCAATGCACATCACATCACTGGAGTTCTAGGGTGGAATATGTGACTGACCCAGGAATAACACTCAGTGCCAGTCTGGTGCTGACATGACAGCAATGTGCAGGATGACAGGGAAGAACCCAGCCCTGCTGCAATTTGGGGTGTCAGTCCCATTTCTTCAGTACTTAGGTACTTCTGAGTAGCTTGTAGGAAAAGCTTTTAACAGCTTTCCAGATAGAGGTGCCACTCCAGCAGTCCCTCTGCTCTGAGTGCTTTAGTATTTTCAGAGCTTGAGGGGCACTTTATCCTGACAAGGGCAGTTTCACTTCCAGTGTTTGCACTGTGCTGATAGTTTCTCACTGGAAAACTTCTCAGATTATAAATTTACAGAATATTAATGGTTAGTTCTGTCATTCAGTAGTTCAATTTGAATTAACATCCACTTTCCCCTGAATTGCTAAGAGCACAACAGGGTGGTAGCAGCTTTTGGCTAGTGCAGGCAAATGGACTTCGCACTGGGAAGGATTTAACTACTCATACTACACCGAAATAACCAAAATTGCAATGCAGCACTAAAACCTGCCACTTCTAAAGGGGCAGGGGGAAGGTTATGGGTTAATAACTGCAATTTTCCTATTACTTCCTTTTTCAAGGGCTGAGAAATTTCTGTGCATTAACTTGTCTTTGCCACGTTTCATTTTTTCAAACAGCAGTGATCTTTCTTCCACTGTTTACTTCCAACTTCGCTGTAGATCTATTTTTTTCCTCAGTGTTTATGTGAACAGGAACTTTTGAGATCTTAAGAACTCATTGTGAACAACTTAGTAAATTAAATGCTTTTGAAAGAAGAGAGAAGACTTTTTGTAAGAGTCAAGTGTATATGGAAATGCCCCCTCCCAAAAGCTAGACGAGACTTCCTGAGGTTTTTTTCCTTTCAGCTGCTTGAGACCAAGGGCAACTCAGTAGTCCCCACTCATTTAAGCACCTTGCTGGCAGGAGCCTGAATTCCTGCCATTTCAGGACTAGAAGTTGACCAGCTTCTTCCCCCCCTCACTTCAGCATGTCATCCAGGAATTTGCTATCAATCTATTCTCCCCCTCCCCCCAAAAAAAGGCAATTGGAAAGGGAGGAAGTAAAAAGCTTGGAGTGTTTCCCAAAGAGGCAAAGCCCAAAGCTACTCCTTAGAAGCAGAAGACAGGTGTTTTAATTAAGAATTACAGGTTAAGATGAGTGACCCTGGAGAAATGAGTCATGAGGATGGATCAGGATGGAAACAGGGCTTCATGAAAGCAACATGAAGTTTTAATAAATGAAAAACAAAGATTCACTAGAGGAGACTGTCACAGCATAAGTCGATACTGAAATACAGGTCAAAGAGTATTTATTCTTACTTCAGTTTTAGAGTCTACAACAATGATGTTCAGCAACACTCAAAATGCCAATGCCTACGCAAGCACATGGAAACCCTTGGAGTTTGTCCCTCCAGGTTCATTGGTAAAGTGTCAACAACTATCATGAGCAAGAATTCAACAAGTCACACTTCAGATTCGTAAAGAAAAGTAGAGGCATCTTTCAACTGCATCACTTCAGCAGGGAGAAACCTCACCCTCAAGAGGCAGCTCAGCAACCACAGTCAATGCACAGATCCTTTACATGGCAACCAAAGGCTTAGATCAAGTACCTGGTCATTATTGAAGGTCACATTTTTGCTTTGCTGCAGTATTCTTACCACACAGAATCATACAAAAAGGAACAGAAAGGAAGCTGGAGAACACATCAAAACAAAGTGCAAACTACTGGAGAAGTAACGAAACCATCCACAGTTCCTGTATTTCCAGGTCAAAAGCTTTTGTCAAGCACGATACTGAATCTCCACCTTTTTACTGTGCTAATGCAACTACAAGTTGCCAGGTATCCTGTTTGTTTTAACAAGGATTTTTTAAAGCTGGAAACATTTGTCTGGGAAGTCAGGCTTAATCAGGCTTTCCATTGGATTCAAAGGCTAGGAAAAAGACATCATTTTGGTATGAAATCACTGAAAAGGTTTTGTTACCTTCTGATTAAACTCTTACATCCTCGTCTTCATCCAAAGGGGACATGGCTGCAGCCTTCCCCATGCTCACTGCAGGAAGAGTTTTAGATGTGGCACAACTGGTCTCTAGCTGCAACCTGCTCATAAAGCAGCTTCAGCCTCCCTGTGCTTCTGAACTGTCTACCATCTAAACTGATTCCCTGTACACAGGATAAAGCCACTGGAGAAGTAAGAGTTAAGGCAAAAGAAATCTATTATACACCAACTGCTTTTATTTTAATTTCAGAAACCGTTCACAAGATGGTAGAAAAAACAACCACTTCTAATTTAGTCTTCCATTGTTCCCAGTCAGCTCTAAACCCATTATGTGCAAAGCCCATTTACCATGCATCTAGATGATAGATACAGGCTATGAAATTCTTTATTCTACTTGTAGCAGCTTATGCAGGTGCAGCCAAATACCAAGCCTCAGGACAAATTGTACACAAACTTTACAATGGAGAATTTGGATTTAAAATAGGAAACTTAAAATCTACACAAAACTGGTAAAAATCAAGCACAGATACGAGGACAAACTTAAACCCATGTGAAAAGGAGTCTCGTCTTCCTTTCAAGTGCTTTATTCTGCTACACAGTCAAAATGAAGATGTAAGCTTGTGGTTAGTTTAAATTACACTCTGTAGATACTATAGACCAATTTAAAAGTTACACATACAGCAATAGATGTCCATTGGTTCATCTGGATTACTTAAGACAATCCCTCTGGATTGTTGAAAACAAGTCAGGCAAAATTTTGAAAGAAAATCCTTGTGCAACTTTAGACAAAGGTTTACTGGTGGGCACACTGTACCCCAGGTCCGTGATGGCTGCTTTCTTCATCAGAACTATCATTATAAGCTTCACGTCTCTGGCCACCACCTGAACCACGAGTGGTGTCAAACTCCTGAAGATCTACCTCTTCTGCATCACCAATGACATTGGGAAATTCTGGTCTAGCTGGCAGAAGATCTTCAAGTTCCTGCCCCAAAAAAAAAAGAAGTGTGTTCAGTATTTGCACCCACAGTTGCTAAGTGAAGTCACTGGTTTCCCCACAGCTTCTAAGACTCCCTCCTGGATGACTTCTTGTTTTAGAAGCCTAAGCTGATGAAAACCCTCAAGTGCATACTCATTTCCAAGCATCTCCCAGCTGGAAGACACCACTTCAAGAGAATCAACAGCTCCACATATCATCAGCCACAAGAGCAATCAGTAAATGCAGTTGTACTCTGGAAACTTATCACACAGCACCAGGAAGATTCTTCCTCCTGCCCTCATCTGTCCAACATCTGCAGAGCTCTTAATACAGCTTCAGTAAATTCCTATCCCACAGGGTGTTTCCAAGGTACACGATGCCCATAAACATTAAAAGCACAATTGTTGTTGCATCTGAATTTAAGCACTGCAAAGTAAGCCACACACACTTGGCATACACTGCCAAATAAGACCACCACGTTGATGGTAGAAAAAAAACAAACTACTTACTGAAAGCTTTTCTGGGCTAATCCAGTTATTTTCAGGAAACTGAACATCAAACTTAATGTAAAGATCCCCCTTCTCAAAAGGGTTACGATACTGTGGCATCCCTTCACCTCTGACTACACGAACACAACCTGCAATTCAGGGAGGCAAGGGGGAGAAGGATGCTTCAGAATTCATCTCTTCATACAATCCTCGTGTCATTAGACTGCTTTCAGGGATTAGGCATTAAAGAATCACAGCAGCACACTCCAAGTCCTCAGCAGGTCAAGCTTACCTGGCTCAATTACTTTCCCAGGAGGATATTTAACCACAATTTGACGTCCATCAAGGTGCTTAAATGTGAACTGAAATCCACAGAGTGCTTCAACAAGCCCAATCTTGTGTGTCATATGCAAGTCATTCCCATCCCGCTGGAACACCTGAAAAGCAAACCCAGGAGATGGAGTTTCTAGTCCTATGATCACATCTCCACAAGACTATTATTTAAAATTAAATGTCAGAGCAACAGGCTTTGTACAAAGTGAACTCGCTTCTGTTCATTCATGTAGCTTCACATGCTGGGAAAGTTTGTGCCTGATTAAAATGTCATCTAAGACAAGGCAAACCACATTCTGCACTGTGATGTAAGGTTCAAATTAAACAAGTCTGTAGAGCTGCAGTGCTCTCACTCCCAACATCTCCTACACAAGCAGAACAAAACTTGTTTGACACCACTTCTCCTGAACCAGAGTACAAAATCCACCTTTGTTTCTCAACGTTTCACTTCTGTTTCAGCAGAACACATCTCTGGCTGCAACCTGAGCTACAGCAGGGCTTTGATCCATTAATTAATCCACAGCTGTTGTAAGTGATCTGTAAGATTTATCACTCAGGATTAATAAATACTCATTTCATCCACTGGCAGAACCACTGTCTCTCCTCCAGTGAAATTTCAAGAGCTCTAAATACTTCTCTAAAAGTCAGTCTAGTTTTACTCACTAGGACACAAGATACAGTATTTTTCAGAACTGTGAATACTGCAGCAGTCTATGTAGTTCCTGAGGTGGCATCCACCATCTGGAATCTGATGCTGTCATGCACATCTGCCTGTTCCTTGTGCTGAAACACTGTTTCATCCTAGTCAAAACCAACTGTGCTGCCACTTTTCAACCTGTATTACAGGGGAAAAGAGTCACATGCAAATAGCTACACAAAACTGATGGACAAATTAGCAGCCCTTGGTACAGCTCTGAAAGAGCTTCAAGTACCTGTTTTTCAGATAACGAACATTTCATCCTTAATATGTGACTGGAATTAACATTTGTACTCAATGCTATTTTTTGTGTCTCAACAGAGCTTCCTCCCCACCTGTTTCCATTCCACATTTCTTCCCCAGAGTTTAATTTCCCAACTACTTATTTCATCACATTAATACCTGGCCTTTCTAAACAAAAGCATTTTTAAAGCCAAACAAATAACCAGTCATCTCAATTCTGTCCTAAGGGAGTTTTAACACTAAAAAAAAAAAAGATAAACTGCAGTATTTAATTCAGAAGTGCAATGTATAAACTCCAGAATACAGTAAACACAAGCTTAAACCAATTATTATCAACTTGTTTTGTTCAATGAATCAGGAGCATCAACATTCCAGGTCATATTTCCACCACAGAAGCAGACTGTACCACATGGGGACTTTTTAAGAGTTCCTTGCCATGTCACAAAACACTAAAAAAAGAACATGTGGCTTTTTTTTTAGTGTCACAAGCAAAGCAGGCAGAAGTTAACATCCTCAACAGCTCTTCTCTACATATGTCCACTGCACTGAGGAGCTTAACTTCAGCAAGATACTTTTGATGAGTACTAGGAAGCATCAGAATGTGCACAGTCCCTCTGCCAAGGTTTTGTCTCACTGTGAAACACACATAAGTGGCTATAAAAGTATTAAAAGCCATTCAGCATCTCTCCTTGAGTTGTAACTACATGACCTGAGAATGGAAAGCCATCCCCATCCCTTCAACAAAGACTAGGACAAAAAGGCATTTGAAATAGAAACTCAAAAGCATTACCTCATTCTCCTTTTCTTGGAGTAAAAGGACAATATCACCGGGTTCCACACCTGGAGCCTGATCTGCTTCTCCACTGAATGTAATTCTTTGTCCATGCTTCATGCCTTTGTCTACATGGACTTCAAGTATTTTTACCTCTTTGATCACCTTCTTCCCTTCACATTTTTTACAGCGGTCTTTTTCATTGATTACTTCACCTAAACAGAGACAGATTTGTACTTCAGAGACTCTCATAATGGTACCTTCTTCTGAAAACAAACAAAACCAAAAGCCTCAACAGCCCAAAAACTCTTTTCAAGTAGGCTGAAGAATCCGTGCAACTACTAGTGATTTAAGGTGCTGCTTTATCAACTCCTCACAAGCCAGACTCAGGAGCTGGAACAGAGGAAATGAAAGAAAATCCCCAACCACCACAAAAGGGGGAATGATACAAAGATAAACATAGGCTTCCAAGCTGCCTTATCAAGGCTTTTGCAAAAGGAGAGTGCTCTAAAGGCAAAACAAGATTGTCTAAAGCCTCTAGTGTTTAGTCTTAATCTGACTCCAGTATCCTTATCACTCAACTTGGTACTCTCAAAAAATACCAAAAAAAGAGCCTACTTCAGCATTCCTTGTTGTGCTGGAAGATGACAGCTCTTTAAGAGAAAGGACAAAGCTAAAACCAAAGGGAAATGCCTCCCCTCGCTTAAAAGTCAGAACACTAATTTCACACCATTCCATTGAATTTGGAGTCACTTCTGGTAATGGCAAAAACAGGATTTCTGGGCTGTGCTCACTGACAGCCACATTTTGAAATAGCCACCATCACCAAGAACTGGGTAAATGCAGCCAGCACAACCAGTCTTGCATACAAAATGGGGAGAAGACAGCTGGGCAAATCACAATTTCATGCATCCTTTCCCACAGAAAAGATCTAGTGTTTTCTGACATGTTAGGGATTTCACTTCTCTACTCAGAAACTGAACAGTGTTTTCATTATCCATCACCTCTAGCATGGCAATTACTTTTCCCAGCAAAAACACTCCATAACAGCTTAATTCTCTGATCTGCTTCATGTTGATTTTTCAAGCAAGCCATTGTCACAGAGTGACCACAGTATCAGAGCACATGCACTGGACAATTTCAGTACTTCTTTTTCAAGTGCCACAAGCAGATAACTTGGCTTAAGACATTCAACTTGCCCCTTAAGCCACCCTTCTGTGAAGCAAAGCATGCTGTGATGCAGTTTAAACTATTAACTATGTAGGTTAGGTATGTCAAATGTGAAAACAAGCTGTTCCAAGGCAGTATTTATGAAATGATTTGCCTAGTCACAAAATACAACTGACATTTCTGAGTGAAGAGTAAAATCATCCCCAAGGTGACATTACTGTGCTTCAAACTGCACCTGAAGTGCAGCTCACGTGCTGAACTTGCTTCCCCAAACACAACCAGACCAGCAAAAAATATCACCTTAATCTGAACATGTTAAAAGCCAACTTTAGGTTTTAGGAATATTACAAGCTCTCCTTGTTTTATAAGTTACCTATAAGACTTGGATATTAGGACTCTGCAAAAGGACCAAAAGTTCTTAAAACAACAAAACCTTTGGTATTTAACATGAGAGTAATAAATGTGAATATTACTTACTGCTAGTGTTTTTAAAAGCAGTCAATCTCTACTGTACAAGCTGCTTTTCACAGTATTCAACACTGTAAATCTCACTGCTGCTGCTCCAACCATTTCTCCATCCTGACATCAGACTGAGAACCAACTGACTAGATGGAAGCAATACTGTCCTGGATAAATTCCTCCAGTGATTTCAGCAGGCAGTGGGATACAAGCAAGTGGATTTAGGAAGAGAGAAGAGCTTATCCTACCTTCTCCATTGCAGTCAGAGCACACAGACTGCATCTGCTGCACCATGCCAGGAGCCAGCTGTCTGATCATGATACGAACTCCTCTACCCCGGCAAGCACTGCATTTCTGAACAGCTCCAGCCTTCCCTCCCTGCCTACAAGAGAGAGCACCAGTTGCATGAAAAGCTCTTTTTTTTCAGAAACCCACAAAAAAACAAAACCCCCAACCTGCATCAGTAGGTGAACGTGCCTAATTGCACTGCCAATTAGAATCAGGTTTTCTCCTCCCTCTTCCCCCCACAGACAAAGCCCCTGAATAGTTCCAGTCCCATCAATAGTATCATTCAACAGCTTTCTAGGCAGAGCAGGCTCCAATAAGTCAAACACTGATAAAGATCTGACACAGGAGATGCTTCATTACACCATAAGCCAACAAAGCAGCTAGAAAACTACAAAAAATAAAGGCCAAACTTACCCATTACATGCACTACAAAGGACATTCTTGCTAAGTTGTAGTTTAGTTGTCTTTCCATTATACAGATCTTCTAAAGAGACTCTACAAAATAAAACATTCTTCTGCGTTATCATTTAGGAACTTTCCCCATGTAATTACATTATTTGTCCAGGACAAATTACAACAGATTTTCATAAAAAGACTAAATCTGCTATTAAAACAAGATTGAAAGCACACAAGGAGTCATTAAAAACTATTCCACACCTATGAGGATTACATGTGTCTATTCATCATTCATTTCAGAGGGAAAAAGCAATTTAATCAGAAGAAACCAGATAGGATTGGTTATGTTTCTCAAAAGGAAACAAGCTGATCTGGCATTTTAGAGGCTATTATAGAGCCATATTGGTTTGTGGGTTTCTGTTTGGTTGGTTGTTGTTGCTGCTGTTGTTTTTTTGTTGTTTGGTGCTTTTATTTTTCTTTAAACTAGCAGGCAGGTCAGCAAAACCAGTCCTGACAATAAGAATGCATACAGAATACTTACTACTGCATTGAGCTTTCCAAGTGAGGCAGTTCAGAGGAGAGAGGTTAACATGTCCCCAAGACCACTTAAGTCTTTAGATTTCTATTTCAATGTCTTTAGAAGCTATCAAACTTAATAACCTTCAGACATTAATAAAGTTTCTGAACCCATTAAGAGTTTCTCTCTAGTGGGGAGAAACTTAAACTCCATGTATTGAGAAAAGGTTGCCTGGCATCAGTGCTTGCACACAACAACAAACCCAAAGCTAATTACTAACCCAGCTTGCAGCACTGGCTACTCCACTAAGCAAGCTGTAAAAGCAACCAGGCTAAGCACAGTTTGCCAACTACAGGAAAGATGCAGCTTAACTTGATAACTTAGAAATGACCAGCTCAGCAGGCAAAAAGCCAGAAACTACTGCAAGCAGAGATCTACAAAACACAATTAGATGTGAGATTCAAGCATGGCTTAAAAACCCCAAACACACCCCCCACTACCAAAAGCAAACTGCTCTGTTTCTTCCTATGGCATCCATGGAGGGCTCAGATCTGCCTTTGATCCTGCTCAGTGTGTTCCTGAATCCAGCACCAGAATCCAGACCTGAATCCAGCTCCCACCTGCCTTTGTGCCCAGCCTGGGACTCTCCCAGCACCTGCCCCACACCATCAGTGGTGACACTGATGGAACTACCACAGGGGGAGGCTGGGTTCAGTACTGTTCTTGTATATATCCCATTTTTATTGTTATTTTCATTCAAGCTGTTCCAGTTTCCTTTTCTAATTGATACATCTCTCTCCCTTATTCCCTTTCTCTTCTCCCCTGGGAAGTGAGGGGGAATATGAGAGCATCTGTTGCCGGTGTAACAGTCTGCCCTGACCCTAACATGGTAACTGTGCAGCGGCATTTTGGTTCCAGGTGGTATTACACCAGGAATGCAGATCTTTTCAGAGCCCGAGTACCTCTGCTTCCCTAAGACTACAAAATACCCGAGGAGCAGCACAGCCCGTAAGTCCTCGAGCTACTCACTTGAGCGGGTGCATCATGTCTTCTCCTCTCCTCCTGCCGTTCCGACTCCTGCTCTGGCCGCCCATGAAGTTGAAGAGCCCGCCCCCGAAGATGTGGGAGAAGATGTCGTCCATGCCGCTGCCGCCGCCGCTGCCTTCCCGCAGCCCCTGCTCGCCGTAGCGGTCGTACAGCTCCCGCTTCTCGGGGTTGGACAGCACCTCGTAGGCAAAGCTGATTTCTTTGAACTGCAAAGGAAGGGAGACACTGAGTGAGCTCCGAGTGGTTCTCACCCTAAAAGGGTTGGGAAAAGGTTTTCCCCCCCGTTCGATACCCCGAGAGTATTCCATCCTGCTGCAAAGCTGCTCTGTGTTGTGTCTAGGCTTTCTTAAAAATAGAGAGATTGCAGCAGCCAACGTGCAAAAAAACCCCAGTTACACAACGCTGCAAGATGGTCAGCACTTAAAATACACTAACAGTTGAGCAATAAATGCAGATTAATGGATTTGTCCTCAAAACAACTCTCTCTTCATAGTAGTCTCTGCTCACCTCTAAGCGACCATTAGAACTTTAATGCCATTGATATTTTTTAATTGTTATTAGCACAACAAATCCAATTCAGCCTCCCCACGTACGTAATTTGCTTTATGCTGCAGCAGTTGAAAGAACCTCCACACTGGAAAAGCTGGGAAAACTGAGTATCTTTTTCAAGTACCTAGAGAGAGAGCAGTGCCAGCTGACATCATCTTGGCAGAGGCAGCTCTTCCCTCAGCATCACCTTCTCAACCCACTGCACTCAGCCAACCACTGCATTTTTCCAGGAGGTGTGCTGGGAGATTCGTGAGATTGGGAAGACATAAACAAGACAGGGTTCCCTCTCAGTTAATTACCGCATAATAGCCAGCCCCCAACACTTGTATTTGGTCCTTTAGATGCTACTGTCATTGCAAAGTTGAGTTGGAAAACAAACCACACCAATAATAATATAAAAAAAGAGGCTTACTTTGTCTCCTGCATTGGGATTCTTATCAGGATGGTATTCCTTGGCCAGCTTTCTGTATGCCTATTTACAAGAGGTACAAAATTAATTTCCATTTTTATTCATCAGTTCTTTACTGAGAAACTCAAGTAGTGTCTTCAGAATAAAAAAAAAAAAATCCAAAGGAAGTGAGAAAAAAAAAAATCAGTGTTTTGAAGTGATACTGAAATGATACCCAAGAAATTCTGAGATGATGATAGCCATCAATTAGCTCCACTTGGATTTAGACACAAGCATGGCACACAATTGGCAGAACTCGTTTTCCTGCTTAACTTAATTAACTTCCAGGTAGAATCACACGGAACTTGCTCCACAGATCCCATGCAAAAGCTACCCCATGACAACTGAAATGTCAACCTCTTTGCAACACATGAACAACAAAATGGCTGCCTCAGCTTCTCCCTCAACCCCACCTCAGTGCTCACAAGCATCACTTTCCTCCCTTACCTCCCGAAGTGGAAGATTTCATCTCACCTGCAACTGAGTTACATAGCAAGGAGTGGATAGAGAATTATTTTAAACCATTATTCTCAACCAGCAGGAGGAATAAGTACAGAAATCTCCAGAATTGGTTTTTCAGACTAATTTCTGGGGGGGGGGTTTTGTGTTTTGTTTTTCAGACCAGTATTTTGCCTCTCAAGACCATCACTGCAGCAGTATTTAACCCGGCATGCTTGTGCTGAGAGGGTCAAAGCAAAGAACAGACCAGGCAGAGACTCTTCTGAGTTTTTCTGAGTGAAGTCCTCAATTCTTCCCTGCTTCAGCTCAACACCTGCTAGTAACAATCAGAGAAGAGTCCTGGATACATGATAGTGACATGGATGTTAGAAAGCTACAGTGATGCAACTCAAACCAAGAAAACACTGCTTCTCTCAGTGGATTTTTCACAAGTTATTTCTGTGCAATTCATCATCTAAACTAGCTCTTTACAACTACAAAATGAAGAGAGCTTTACAAACAAAGCTCCACAGAGATCACCACTTTTTAGACTGGAACAAAGAAGATTTCTTAGGGTTTTTTCTGCCTGAAGTTACTTTATCTTGAAATACTCTGTATTTCTGCATGTAATTGAGTAATTTTGATAAGCAACTACTGAAACTAAATGAGAAAGTGGATATTACAAACCAAATACTCTAAAACCTAGGTCTTACAGGACAAGCTACTCCCCAGTAACAAAGCATAAACTTCCACAATGCTATCTGTTTTGCAATAAAAATGGATTTCCCCCATGTATTTTAGAATCTAACCAAGCAAAAAAAAAAACCCAGAACACTGAACTGAAACCTCACATAACATTATCTAATCAGAAACAAAAGAGCTGGCATGGTGATCTTTAAAAAGCAAGAGCACTTGTGTCTTTGCTGATAACAGCATTCCAGTTGAAAAGAATTTTTAAGGCTACTCATGGTCCCAAGGGAAGCTCCCAGCATCCAGAAACCCCCAGAATGAAGATCTGCACTGGCACCACGTTAGGACTTTTTGTTTCCACCTTCCTCCACTGTTATACAGCCTAAAACACCAGGTGAATAAAGCAGCCATAAAACCTCTCAATGCAGAGATGAGCTGGTTGTTGCAGACAGTTGGAAGCTTTACATCCCAGGATAAACCTAAACTGCAGCAATTAACACTGGAAAAGGTCTGCTTTTCATCCTTGCAGGGCACGGATGCCTTTGAGAGAATTAAATACGAAAAAAAACACACAAATAATTTCCACTTGCCGGCGTTCAGCACAGGGCATTATGTTCTCCCCACACGCCTTGCACCTCTAATACAATTTCAACACTGCAATTGCCTATCCCTGCACAAATGAGGCTACCACGTGCATGCTGGGTAAGGCATAGTTAGTCGTTCATAGCAGCACCACCCATCAGCGGAAGAAGGTCACTGCTGCTAAACTGGCTGGGCAATTAGCCTCCCTCACGTGTAAACGCTCATTAAGCCCTTTTAGAAAAAAATAAAGCCACAAAACCCGTGCTTCGGTCACTACAGAATGAAACCGAACGCAGCGAAATATTCGCCCGCCGAGCCGGCTGCAGTTTTGCACCTCCTTTGTTTACCTCACCCTGCCACTTTCGGCCTGGCAGGAATCGAAAACAGGAGGAAAACGAAACCTCCCCGGGCCTACACGTGGGGCAGACAATGGCTGCAGTCAACGATCTACCGGCCCTTCAACGGCTTTTCTCCCCGCGAGCAGCCTTTCGGCCGTTGCTAACGTCTCTCCGCCGCGCGGGAGCGAGCCGAGCCGAGCCCCGGCCCCGCCTCCAACCGACACGGGACCCGGCGGCGCCGGGCCGGGGACACGGGGAGCACCGCTGGGCCCCGCCGCTCCCTCCTCCCGCCGGCCCTGCCCACGGCCTACCCTGCAAGCCAGGCCCCCCGCGGCGCGGCCTAACCCAGGAGGGCTGGGGCTGCACCGGCCAACGGCCCCCGGCGCCGCACCCTCCCCCGCCGCAGGCCGCGCAGGCCGCCGCCGCCTTCAGGCCACGCTCCCCGCGCCCGAGGCCTTCTCCCGCCTGCGCTCCCCTCGCCTCCCGCCAGCTCCCAGGCGGCCCGACCCCGTCGCTCGGACGCCTCCCGGGGCCTCCCGAGCCGGCGGCGGGGCCCGGCCCAACCCCCCTCTTCCCTCCTCCGCCCGGTCTCCCCGGACACTGGCCGCCACCGCCTCTCCCCCGCACCTTCTTGAGCTCGTTATCGGAGGCCCCGGGAGGCACCCCCAGGATGTCGTAGAGCTTCGTGTCGGCCACGTTCGCCATGGCGGCAGCGAGCGGCGGGCACAGACCGGGACGGGCCGAGGGGGCGGCGAGGGCGAGACCGGGAGCAGGACGAAAGCCGCCGCAACGTCACGCGCAGACGCCTCTACGTCACCGCGCCGCGACGCGGGAGGAGGTGCCCCGCCCCCTTTGCCTGGCAGGCGCCGCCGCCCCGCCCCCTTCGGTCCCCTTCGCGCCTCTGACCCAGTTCCGTCGCCGCGCGGCAGGGGGCGCTCGCGCCCGGGGGCAGGGTGCTCGCGCCGTCGCCTGAGGCGGGAATTGCCCCTGAGGGGAGAAGAGCCCCTGAGGGCAGAGGCGGGAATTGCCCCTTAGGGGGGAAAAGCCCCTGATGGGGAAAGAACCCCTGAGAGTAGAGGCAAGAAGAGCCCCAGAGGGGAGAAGAGCCCCTGAGGGGAGAGGTGGGAATTGTCCTTGAGAGGGGAAGAGCCCCTGAGGGGAGAAGAGCCCCTGAGGGTAGAAGAGCCCCTGAGGGAGAAGAGCCCCTGAGGGCAGAAGTGGGAATTGCCCCTGAGGGGAGCAGAGCCCCTGAGGGCAGGGGCGGGAGATGACCCTCAGGTCAGAGGCAGGAAGAGCCCCTCAGGGGAGAAGACCCCCTGAGAGTAGAGGCAGGAATTGCCACTAAGGGAAGAGCCCCTGAGGACAGAGGCGAAAATTGCCCCTGAGAGGAGAAGAGGCCCTGAGGGGAGAAGAGCCCCTGAGGGCAGAGGTGGGAATTGCCCTGAGGGGAGAAGAGCCCCTGAGGGCAGAGACGGGAGGCTGCACAACGCTGCCTGCCCCTCACCGGGGAGAGGCGGCTCCCGCCCCAGCGTTTCAACCACAGGTGCTGCGAGGAAGAGTGTTGCTCATGCAAACAGTGTCCTCAGCTTCCCCCCAGCTCCGTCATTTCCAGGGCTGACATTCCAGTGCCTGTGTACGTGCTGCCGCAGAGCCCTTTCTCCTGGCTCCTTAAGGACGTCACTCACATTTGTGGGGCAAGGGGCACCTGAGTCTGATCTCAAGCACCAACGTAGTTTTTATTCAGGGACATATTGCAAAGGCTTCCGTGGTTATAAATAACGTGGGTGTTAAAAACAATAGAGT
>VYZU01032503.1:7207-17870 GCA_013401355.1 Ceyx cyanopectus | reverse complement strand
TGCTTTGACATTGCTGTTTTCTGATGGCAAAAATATACCTATTTCCTGCCAGTGTAAGTGAGAGATTAAGGGGTAAATATAGAAAACCTAAAGTTTGCTTTGGATGAGAAGTTTTTTCTTTATGAATTATTGAATAAATCAAATATCCTTGGTTCTCATCCCAACAGAGTGTGATGATTGCTATCTTGAAAAAATGTAGCAAGAGCAAACGTTGGCAAGAGTGAAGCATTATAATGTGATGTCTACAGAGACTCGGGAAGGTTTGTCAGTTACAGTCAATGTTATCAATGTTGGTAGAAGATATTTAAACTGTAATTCTACCTAGACTAAGGTACTTAAAAACAGTGTTCAGGGCTTGAAAACAACCTGTGTGAGTCTCTTTTAAGGAATGAATTCCATCACTGGTTAATACATGCAGATTATTCCATTGCAACACTTTGGCTGCTACAGTGTGAGGGAATGGCAAGTATGGAAAACTGCCAAGACTGAATGTCTTCTTCCTTCTCTTCCAGTTGATAAGACAGAAGAACTAAAATGTGGTTTTGAAATCAGTGATGTGGTTTCTGGAGAGTAGGATGAAAACAACATCTTATTTATGAAGGTCCCAGTCATACAGTGGTAAAGAACTTACTGGGAATGATCCTGCTCTCGGAAGAGCTCTGACACTACCTGCAGCAGCTGCAGCAGCATTCTGCAAATATTCTGCTGCCATTTGATGAGGAGCCATGGTCTTTAGCTGCACCAAATCCTGCTGTGCCAGGTTCTGCTAAAGCACCTTGCATCATCCAAGTTAAATATCTAGGCAGTGTTTCTTATGTCTTTGTTCCCCCTACATTTTCATTGCTTTAGTCTTGATATTTCCAGTGTTAAGTCCAATGTGTTCGAAGATGTCCAGGGTGTTCAAAGCTGTGTAGACAGTCTCACTGAAGCACTTGCATTCTGCCTCAAAGGTGTCCAGGGTGTCCAAAGTTGCACAGACAATGTCCCTGAATCACTTCCAGTCAGCTTTTATGTCACTGAAAGCTGCAATAAGTGGTGTCCAGTTGGCTTTCCACTGATTTTCCAAGTGATAATTATTAAGTGCCAATTTTAAAGTATTAACCTTAAAATTGTTGAAATTCAGCTTATTCCAAAGTTTTGGCTTATTTTGATGTGGATATCAGTCTTTCCACAGTTAATTTGACATTTGAATCCTCCTCCCATAGAATGATGCTGATGCTGCCCTGTAATTTGGTGTAATCAATGACTGCAAATTTTTAGCATAGGAATATGTCTAGAGAATTCTGGTTTTACTTGGAAGGCCTTTGATAATATTAAGGTTACTTCTTTAGGAAGAATGGGTAACTGGTTTTGCACTTTTCATACTGCATTTTTCAAGAATATCAGCAACATTGACAGTCTTCCTCAAAACAAGCTTTGATGTAACCAGGATAATAATTATGCTCTCCTTTGCTATCTGAGAATTTATAAGCTTCATGTCTTAATAAAAGTTATCTCTTATTTTATCTGTGTTTAAGTAATATTTAGGCAGTAATCATGGTGGCATATCTATCATCATGAAGTAGCAATCTTATATATAGCCATTTTTGCCATAGGGCAATCTAGTTTATTGATCAATGGAGATGTAAGAGTGAAGCCACTCTCAGTTTTTCCATTATTTCATCAGTAATTACAGTCTACAGTACAGAGAGCTAATCCAAGTTTCCTTAAAACTTCTTTCCTCCTTAGAAAAATGTAATTTAATGTTATATGAATTTCCTATCTGGTGGCTGCATTGTCAGAAAGGGCAGTTCTTCACATTGATGATTGAGTGGATGTCAGTAAGTGTCTGTATGNATATATATATTTTTAGATCTCTGAAGTGCCTAACGAGCTGCAGTGCACAAAAGAAATGGTTTGGTCTTTATAACATGCCATAGTAAAATATCTACTTGGTCATCTCCCTGAAAGGGAGCAAATTGACATGGTTCTGATATGACAGTTGTGCTTCTAGGGGGGTATATTCCTTGGCTATAACATCAAGGGCTCGATCATTCACTGTATTGAAGCAATGATACAAACAATGGATCAGCCAACTTTTAAAACAGCAGTCTAAAAGCAATTGTAAAGGCACCAACTGTATCATCTGAGCTCTGCTTTGACATTGCTGTTTTCTGATGGCAAAAATATACCTATTTCCTGCCAGTGTAAGTGAGAGATTAAGGGGTAAATATAGAAAACCTAAAGTTTGCTTTGGATGAGAAGTTTTTTCTTTATGAATTATTGAATAAATCAAATATCCTTGGTTCTCATCCCAACAGAGTGTGATGATTGCTATCTTGAAAAAATGTAGCAAGAGCAAACGTTGGCAAGAGTGAAGCATTATAATGTGATGTCTACAGAGACTCGGGAAGGTTTGTCAGTTACAGTCAATGTTATCAATGTTGGTAGAAGATATTTAAACTGTAATTCTACCTAGACTAAGGTACTTAAAAACAGTGTTCAGGGCTTGAAAACAACCTGTGTGAGTCTCTTTTAAGGAATGAATTCCATCACTGGTTAATACATGCAGATTATTCCATTGCAACACTTTGGCTGCTACAGTGTGAGGGAATGGCAAGTATGGAAAACTGCCAAGACTGAATGTCTTCTTCCTTCTCTTCCAGTTGATAAGACAGAAGAACTAAAATGTGGTTTTGAAATCAGTGATGTGGTTTCTGGAGAGTAGGATGAAAACAACATCTTATTTATGAAGGTCCCAGTCATACAGTGGTAAAGAACTTACTGGGAATGATCCTGCTCTCGGAAGAGCTCTGACACTACCTGCAGCAGCTGCAGCAGCATTCTGCAAATATTCTGCTGCCATTTGATGAGGAGCCATGGTCTTTAGCTGCACCAAATCCTGCTGTGCCAGGTTCTGCTAAAGCACCTTGCATCATCCAAGTTAAATATCTAGGCAGTGTTTCTTATGTCTTTGTTCCCCCTACATTTTCATTGCTTTAGTCTTGATATTTCCAGTGTTAAGTCCAATGTGTTCGAAGATGTCCAGGGTGTTCAAAGCTGTGTAGACAGTCTCACTGAAGCACTTGCATTCTGCCTCAAAGGTGTCCAGGGTGTCCAAAGTTGCACAGACAATGTCCCTGAATCACTTCCAGTCAGCTTTTATGTCACTGAAAGCTGCAATAAGTGGTGTCCAGTTGGCTTTCCACTGATTTTCCAAGTGATAATTATTAAGTGCCAATTTTAAAGTATTAACCTTAAAATTGTTGAAATTCAGCTTATTCCAAAGTTTTGGCTTATTTTGATGTGGATATCAGTCTTTCCACAGTTAATTTGACATTTGAATCCTCCTCCCATAGAATGATGCTGATGCTGCCCTGTAATTTGGTGTAATCAATGACTGCAAATTTTTAGCATAGGAATATGTCTAGAGAATTCTGGTTTTACTTGGAAGGCCTTTGATAATATTAAGGTTACTTCTTTAGGAAGAATGGGTAACTGGTTTTGCACTTTTCATACTGCATTTTTCAAGAATATCAGCAACATTGACAGTCTTCCTCAAAACAAGCTTTGATGTAACCAGGATAATAATTATGCTCTCCTTTGCTATCTGAGAATTTATAAGCTTCATGTCTTAATAAAAGTTATCTCTTATTTTATCTGTGTTTAAGTAATATTTAGGCAGTAATCATGGTGGCATATCTATCATCATGAAGTAGCAATCTTATATATAGCCATTTTTGCCATAGGGCAATCTAGTTTATTGATCAATGGAGATGTAAGAGTGAAGCCACTCTCAGTTTTTCCATTATTTCATCAGTAATTACAGTCTACAGTACAGAGAGCTAATCCAAGTTTCCTTAAAACTTCTTTCCTCCTTAGAAAAATGTAATTTAATGTTATATGAATTTCCTATCTGGTGGCTGCATTGTCAGAAAGGGCAGTTCTTCACATTGATGATTGAGTGGATGTCAGTAAGTGTCTGTATGCCCTTGCTTTGTTCAAAGCTGTACATTTAAAGGGCTTAAAATAAAGGGAAGAGAGGCTCCTCCAGGAATGTCTGTGTTGTGCAATTAAAGGCAGCACTGATAGCCCTGAACTAGTGCTGACCCATCTCCAGACCGACCAGCTGCATTAGCATGATTTTGCACTTAATATAATCTGAGCTTCTGGCTGCAGCTCAGTGCTGTGGACACTGCTTTTGCTTCCTGGGCAGGGGTTTCATCTGCTCTGCTGCTGTGTGGGAGTCACCGAAGTCTAGTATTGCTTCTAGCAATTAAAATAATCTGTGTTCCTAGATTTCTTGTGAGTAGATTTTATGATTGTAGCTGCTATAGAATCCATCCACATCTATAGCTTTGCTGGTTTTCTGCCATCTGAGAGGTCTCAGAGAGTGGTAGATCAACTCGATTTCAATGCCAACCACAAATGCTATTAGCAGTATCACTCAGCCAGACTGAGTCACAAAATAGACAGAGAAGATGAGGTAAAGCTGGCTACAGTGTTTGGCTGCAAACCCTGGGGGATTTGATAAATATCTGTCAGTGATCTAGCGTGTGTGCTTAGACTGCAGGACTAACTTCCTGCACTAAGTTAGAACTGGATCTAATGTGACCTCCAGCTTACATACTTGTATGACAGTGCCTATTTGTAACCAAAGCTCTTTGGAAGAGAGTTTTAGTTCAGCAGTGGAGATCAGGGATGGGGTTTCCCTTTGTAGTTTACAGTTGCCTGAGCTAAGGAACCAGCCAGAGTGTGCTGTGTTCAGAAGCATAATACAGAATGATTTGGTTTTTTAAATTATATGGAAATTGGTATTTTGCTCTTTTGTTTATTTGTTTTGGGGAAAACCAAATAATCCTTAGATTTTAAATGGCTTTTGGAAGGGAAACAGAAAGGTGAAAGAGACATACTTGTGTTCATGGGAGATTTCTCAGCAATCCCATTTCATATACACAATATACATGGAACTTTTTTTGCTAGAATGAAGCAAGACAAAGGGAATTTGGGATGAACTGCTACCAGCAAGTGAACGTCCTTTATTCTCAGTTTAGTTTAGTGAATACACAGTGGGTGAATTAGGGTTTGAGGATGGAGCATGTAGTGTGAAAATCTTCACTAGAGGGCAGCTGATAACTGGTGTGTTGGATTGGGAATGCCGTGTCCTCTGCTACTCACACGCTGGCCCAAGACCCGTGTTCTGTGCAGCCTCCCAGGCAGCGTTCATGCAGAACCCGCTCCTTTGGAGCTGCCTCTCCTGCCGAGACGCACGGACGGAAAAGTGTTGCATGGCATTAGAAACCCTGCAGATGAGAGTAGTGGTGAACTGTACTGATAAAGAAAGGCAGGACAAAGACATCTCTTGATTTTAGCAGTAGTATTGTTCTGACTCCAGGCTTTTTCAAGAGATGCTTTTAAAAGCAAGATTGCTGATTTTATTTTATTATTGTATTTTATTTATATTATTTTCATGTTATTAATTTTAAAGTAATTCACCTTCATTTAGACAAAGTACATTTTTCTAGGGAAGAGGAAAGAAAGATGAAATTTAGCTTATTGTCAAAACAAGCAGAAAAACTACAGTCATCAAGCAAATAATATAATTTTTAAAACCTTTCATTTTTAAAGGTGCCTTGATATAAAATTATACTAAAGATTATTGCTTATTCATCAACTTTTCTGACAACAGTACATACTCAAAAAAATGACACTTCAGATTTTGAAGTGGATTTACACAATTGAGTAGAACACTTAGATATAGGCCTGGAATGCAGGTAGGAGCAGGAAGCTATTAAGTGCACTTCACATTCAGAGGTTCAGAAATCTCACAGCAAGAACATTTATCTCAAGGTTCCATGGTCCTCTGGAAGACCTGCCTGTGCTACGATTGCCAACCAGAGTTGGCATTATTATTAATGCCACTTCACAATGACTGCCTTTTTCTCCCTGTTCTATTCAGAATTCCAAAGTTAAAAGTTCAATTCATCAAAGGAAAAAATGGGGAAAAGAAATAATAAGAGAATATTAATTAGTGAATTGGTTGTCAAATCAGAGGTGTTGATCTATTTATAGGACAAAGGAAATCTTGAAAGATGTGAAGATACTGAGGTGTTTTTATTAGTAAATAATTAGTATTAGAAGTTTGGTGTTTATAACTCTCATTTTACACACAATCATCATCCCTGTCACTATTGAGGTTTCTGCATAAAGCATATTGCTAATTTTACAACCAATTTGTGAAAATTAAAACAATGAAAATTCAATCCAATGTGCTGATCTGTATTTTTGTTTCTTGGTGTTTTATGAAAAACTTTCACTTGTGGTTGAATAAAAAGAAAGATTTCTTCAAACCTTTTGTTTCTATAACCAGATCTTCTCGCTCATGCAAAGGTTAGGAAAAGGTAATGAGAGAAGGCAGGGAAACATTGAATGAACTTGTACATTTTGCAGCAAAGAACATATTGAAATAATCTGTGCATTGCCAGAGTTAGGCAGTATTGCTAGATACTGGTCTTATAAATATTTTTAATAATGTGATTCGCTTTCAAATGTCTACAACTGCTACATTAGAATCAAGCAAATATAATTTTAGTAACTACTTCAGAATTGTTGAGTCTTTTTCTGCTAACAGAATCATTCTTTTTGGGCCCTGATCTTGAGAGATTTATGTAAAAGAACTGATTGGCAATAACATACTTTGTGTATTAATTACAGACAGTCCCTTTTCTCTCTGGATGACTAAAATAATATAACCAAGAGGTGTTTTGATGAACTAATGGGACATTAGAAGAGTGTGACCATCTTCCTTTCTGAGTTGGGGATGGCCTCATCTTTATTATGGAAGAAAAGATGTGTTGCTTTAAGATTAATTTTATGGACAATATTTATTTTTTCTCCTCAAAGATTTTGTACATGGTTTTAGACTGAACTTGTTTATGGTGGATTGATGTAAAATTCAAGCATGAGTAACAAGTTTTTCGGGCTCTGTGCAAAGCAAAATGATGGCACTAGCACAGCTCTGTGTTCTAGCTACTGGGCAGTGCCATGGTTTGGACTTTCAGAACTGACAAAACCATGTGGTCTTTGGACCTGACCTGACTTCAGGTTTACTGTGAAATACAGTAACTATGGATATGATGCATTTTCTAGATGATAATGAAAACAAATTCTGTTTTTGTTTCTGTTGTCCTATTGTCCTGCTCACTGCTGTTAGTATTATTCCTCAGTGCTGCTTGTAGAATTTATTTTTTATTCCATTTCAAAACATCTTTACTGAAAACTGATCAAAGAAGAAAGCTAATATATAACAATTGTCCAAGATACTTCTAACTAATACAGTGCAGAAGTCCTTCCAATCCTGTCCTGAGTGAGTAAAAGGATTTTTCTAATTTATTCTGACTGTGACAAATACCTGAGAATTCTAGGACAGCATTAGCCAACATCTTTTTTGTTTCTGCCTCCTGCTGGTGGTGAAAATTCCTTCCCATTTTCTGTGCGTGTGTAACCTCGTTCTTCAGGCTGCCTTCAGGGGTTTTGCCCTGCCAGAGTGATACAACACATTTCTTACATGAAAACAGGCCTATTTTGAACAACTTCTCATACAATGCTTGTTGATTAGTACTAGACCACCCATTAAGGTCTGAGTGATTAATATTCCTCCAGATATTGATGCAATGTAACCAGTGTGAAAGTTCAATTGGTCAAATGAAAACTGAAACTTGCAAGACTTCAAGGCTGCATTTAGAGCAGAACTTAATACTTGTAACTGCCAGGCATGTCTGATTACTGTCTTCCAAACATCCATGACTCTATCATAAATATATAGATTTTCACATTTGCTTAATAAATGAATGAAAATACCTTTTGGGGAATGAAGTGATATGTTTTAAAGGCATTTGTTTACTTTTTCTGTAAGCTCCTGAGATGGCTAACATACTAGTTGTTAATCACACCATCTGTTCAAGCAGTGTTTGACTAAATGAATCAATTCATACTTTTTCATCTTAAAGCAGTTTTAACCGAACAATATGTTTGTGTCTATTACCCCATCATTTGGCAATGTAATATGAGATATTTTAATTTTCCTATTTATTGTGCATGGATTTTCAATCTCCAAATATTTTTTTTTTAAATCTGCATGCAGCACGGAAAAGCTGTGTCTATTGATTCCTGTAGCATTGCAAACAGGGGGAAAATCTGTTCCATTCTGCTGTCAAATTTCAACCATCTGATTATATTTAAATGAGTTATTGCAACATGTTTAATTTGAATGTCCGTCTTAGAAGCGATTCCTCCTTTGTACCGAAGATGGCAGTGGTGCACAACCTACCTCACCGCTGCTCTGCAGCCTGCAGGACCTGCTCAGACTTTGGTTTCTAGTTCCAGGAAACAGCAAATTAGCGGGGGATGATGCTGCAAATGGGATTGTCAACTTTTTCTAGTCTTCCACGTCCCAGTTGTCTGTGGTGAGTTTGCATTTACATCATTCCAATCAATATGCGGCCTAAATTTGGAAACTACAGATTGAAATAAATTTAAATCCAAGTTTAGAAAGATTGTAACAGACCTGGTTTAAAATTTGTGTTCACTCACATTTCCTAGCTGCACCTGAAACAACATGTCATCAGTTTCTATGATTCTATGAGTGTTTCTGCATCAAGTCTTGGTAACCCCTGAAACTTCATGTGAAAGGATGTAAGTTTCAAGGGATTATGGGTCATTTCTAACCCCATGGAAGCTTTGCACAAGTATTCTTGAATAAGTTCCTGACTTTTAGTTTACCTGAAATCAATATTCTGAGGTTTCCCCAAAATAAGATCCAGAGGAGGAATGGTGGGCTGAGCATTTGGGGGAATCTGACAATCAGTAAAATAGTTTCTGAATAAAAATGATTGAAGCCACAGCAGTAGTACAAACAAATAAAATGAAAACAAGTAATAGAGTTCCTTCAGCATTCTGTAAAGAATAATCCTGAAGGAAAATTGACTGAATGACTTCCTAACGTTTATTCGGTTATTGTGGACTTAATATATTTTGATACTATAGTGAAGACAGAGTTAATAATAATTCCTAAAATCGAAATCCTACTCACATGGTCTCTTAAGAAACAGTAAGTACTTTTCCTCACTTTTGTGATGCCACTGTCCAGATGGGACACTACTTTATAGGGGAGCAAACTATGTCCTCAGAGGCAAATACCTGTATGCTAAAGACAAAAATTCTCTTATTTGTGGAAATTCATATACAGCCAGGTTATTTGGCCAGACTCTTTTTCTGAAGGATTGCATGCTATAATAGAAAAGTATTTATTAAGCAGTGAAGAATGTCAATGAGATGCTCTTAGTAGTCTTCATCACTCCTTGTCTCTTTTTATGTATTCATGGTTTAGGGTTGTTTTGTTGATAAAAGAGAAAGAAAGCAAATGTGTCTGTGAACAATGTTTACAAATTGTCAGGCTGTAACAAGCATTTGTTGTGGAACTGGAACTCTGTTGTCTTGCTGGATCACATATAGAGCAGGAGTGTGTCAATAATTCGGGTATCAGGCAGGTGAACATACTAATGAGTAAGTTCAAGGCCTAGAAGTGGTTCTAAATTTGAATTGGAAGCCAGTGAAAGGTATGAAATATTACATGCATTCTTTTCTCAAGTGTCCTGGTAAGGTGACTTATTTTATAGAAGTTGGAGATACTGTATTTCTTCTACTTTAATTGCCAACTAAGTTCAGACTGCTTTGAACATATCACATGAGTCATTTTGAGGTGAGTCCTCTGAGACGAAACATTATTTCTTGCCTTTCCAAAGACATAAAAAGACATTCTTTCATTCTTCAAGCCCTTTTTGAAACAATGGAGGGGCCCATCCCTTCAGTAAAAGAGATAGATAGCCTCTTGATTAATCTTGCAGCTTCATTTAGGTCTTGCTTAAGTTTCAGTTTGAACCAGCCACTATTCCAGTCCTGGCAGTATTCATATATAGTGGTATTTATTTCCTGTCATTGCCATTTCTTCTACTGGAGACATGTCATTCTCTTGCTGTTGACAGCATAAGTGTTTCATGTCTTCACAATTCCTAATGGCTCATCTATAGATGTAGAGAAAGGAAGGGAAGAAAGGAGGGAGGGGAAAGGGTGGCCATACACTTTGCGGGCCTCTAAGGGATGAAGGCAGTTTTTTTAATGCTGCATGGTTTGCTTATGCTCCTGGGGTCAGCAATGCCTTATCAAGTATTTTAAAGTTAGCACAGAGGCCAATATGGAGACTGAGGTTTAGTTTCCAGTTTTAAAACCTTGGAGAAGTCCTACTAGTAGTTTCTTCCCTGAGTCCTGATCCATCTTCTTCAGAAGTATTTATGTTACACCAAAGTATTTTAATTTGACTATGATATTTTATTTACTTGATTATCAAAACCTTTATTTTTGAACAAAATTTTCAAAACTCTGTATTCTCTCCTTTTATCAGAAGCTGAGTTTTTTACAGTATACTTTTAAATGTGAGCGTGAGGCAAAATTAGTAAGTCAGTTGTCACAACAAATCACTGAGAAGCTCAGGTAGAGCTATGGCATCAGTATTAAACTGCTCCTCCACTGCTTTATCTGGTTAATTAAAAAGGATATCTGGGGGTTTCATGTCAACTTGAATAATGATGTGTTCTTTCTGTTCATATTAGAATTCTCTTTGAAAAAT
>VYZU01032502.1:0-26335 GCA_013401355.1 Ceyx cyanopectus | reverse complement strand
CCTCAGCACCACATCTTTAAATATCCCCAGGGATAGGGGCTTGCCATGGGCACCAAAAGGTCCTTAGGAAGGAGATCTGGCAAGATAACCAAAACAGCTTATTTCTGCCCATCGCACTGGAAAACTGAAACGGTAACAAGCAACTCTCTCCCCATCCTTACCGAGAAGCGAGGTTTCTGCAGCAGCCAAGAGAGGGCACTCCAGGCCAGCCCAGCTCCAGCACAGCCCGAGGCGTTTCATGCTCTGACAGGTCCAGCCCCATCTGTCCAGCCCCGGTCCCAGTCCCACCAGAGCCCCGGCTGTGCGCAGAGGATGAGGAGCAGCCCCTCTCCCCTCTGCAGCAGGCTGTAGCTACAGCTCGATTGGTTGTAAGCAGCTACCACGTTTTCTGGGGTTTTGTTTGTGTTTTCCTTTTTTTTTTTTTCCCTAAAGCTCGTATGAAAATGTAAGACAAAGCTGCGGGTGACTGACATTCACTGTGCAAAGTCACTCTCACTTAGTTAGAGGCTGTATTAGTTTTGGCATCACTTAAGATCTAAATTCAGCTAGCCTGACTTCCTAGAATATTTCAGCTTTCTTCAACCAACAAACTGCCTGCTGCCACAAAAACACTCATCTGAAAACACACATCAAAAATAGCATGGCAAAGGATCCCAAAAGAAACAGTTTGAAACTTTTCTTCCCCCCCCCCCCCATACCAATTTTGATTTATCTGAACAATTTTACAAGTGCCAATTTGTATACTGCAGGTTCTTGCGAGAGAGCCAAAACAAACACATGTTAGAGCTCAGAGGTCAGAGCAACTCAGCTTCATTACATTTTGCATGGGACCACTTCCAGGTCTAACACACATAGCCATATTTAAATCTCTGCTGTTTGCAAGTGAGATATCAGACTGAAGGACTCTTCAGCATGACACAGTAGCATGATGTGCAAGGAGCAGCCACGAGAAGGACCAAAAAGCATTTTAGGGTCATCTTACTGTCGTGTAGAACCAAAGCAGAACTGCACAGGCAGTGATTTCCCTGGATGCTCAGTGGTGTGAAATGAATCAAAATGCTCATCCACACTCTCATTTTGTGAGGGGTCACCCTCCCCCATCACAGAGCCACCCCTCACATGTGCACTAGCGATGCCTACAGGGTGCCAGAGTCAAGAAGGAGAAACAACCCACAGCCTTTCCATAGACACTCAACACTCCTGACAGAAGGGAAAGAGCCAGCTGAGTGAGGTCCAGCTTCCTCCTTAAGGTGGCCTCAATTTAGGATGGAGACTCAAGGTCCACACCTTCTGTTTGAGCACTCCAACATATTTAAAGGAGTTGGCCGTAGGAACTGCCAAAGGTACTTGAAATATCCCTGAGAAAGTGTTCTACTAGTTTTTGTTAGATCCACTGCCTAGACAATCAGACTGAAAATCAAAGTGTTTCAGACATGTTTCTGCCTCTTCCACTCAGGCTGCAGTCAGCAGGACTATATGGGAAGACGACTACACAATGCATGGCCTCTGGCTGTACCAAAGAAATAAACTATGAGCTGATGTGCTGAAGTAATACAAACTAAAATACAGAACAGTATTCAAGGAGGAACGCTGAACTTTTCTGTGATGTAAGCCAAAGCACTGGAAATAAAACATAAGTATTTATTGATCTGCAGTAAGGGAATAAAGCAATGAATTTCAGAAGCTCTAACGTGCAGCCAGCATTAATCAAAACTTCTGTGGTGGGAAATGTCAGCAAAGAAACAGGAATTCACAGAGAAAGCAAAAAAAAAACCAAAAACAACCAACCCAAACCACAAACAAAACCTATAGGGCCACACCTAAGGGTGGTGAGAGAACAGCAAAAAGAAGAGTAGGTGGCACAATGGGTTTCCCACCCTGGGCTTTCATCATCTGTGATCTGAAATGCTATCAGTCTTCCAGGACCAGAATGCCCACGGTGGCGACAGCGACTCCGACCCGCGTGGGTCCGGCAGAGCTGGCGAGAGCTCCAGCGTGAGAGGGACTGGCAGTGGAGAGTGGGGCCCAGAGTGCCTCCAGAGAATGATCAAAAGGAAAAAAGATCTTACACACTGCTGCTGTTTTCAAACACAAAGATCAAAGCTAGGCAGTGCCCGTGGTAGGTTTGAAAGTGTCGCTGGGAGCTGGACCGAGGTGCAAGCCGCTGGCTTGTCATTTATCAAACTCCTCCATCAGCCTACGGTTTCATCCACCTTTCATATTTGCTCTCAACAGAGCTAAAGTCACAGGGATTACATTCATTAGACTCTCTTAATATCTTCTACTTCCCAGCTCCAGAAAAAACACACTGAATGCTGACTACAGGGAAAAGCCAGAGAGATAAGAAAAAAAAAATTCCCTGATCTCATAAGGAAATGGAGGAAAGCCACTGTGTGATGAGATAAAGGAGGGATAGAGAGGTGTGGGAAAAGAAGAAAGAAGAAAACATCAATGAGCCACAAGGAAAAATGATAAATGGTATCACCTACGTAACCTACAGTCAGTGGTCTCAGTGCACATTCCGAGTTTGATCAGCTTTCAAATTCAAATAATCCCTGAATGAAAAATCCACCACGACAGCCCAGCGAGCATTTCCACCAGTTAGCTGTGCTGACCTCACCTCCAGGAACAGTCTGTGGAAGGGCAGTTATGTTTTCTCAAAACAAACCAGAGGTCCCTCCATGGAGAGCTTGCATCATAACCAGCAAATGCATGAATTATGGAAGATTTGCTACAGAAAAAGCTACAAAAGAGAAGTGGGGAGACATGACAGGCCATTTTTTGCAACAAGGATCTGCAAAGCAGTGACTTGGCCCAGGGAAGACTTGCAACAGTGTGGATAGTGGAGAAGACAGAAGGGTAAGCAGAAAAAAAATGTGAAACAGTGAGAAAAGACAGAAAAGCTCTGAGTACAACAGTACTGTTTGGATTTGGGGAGCAGCATCTTCCAGGAGGGTGAGGTTTTAAGAAAATAGAATACCTCATAACTCCCACCAGTCTTCAGAATTCTTCATGCTTATCCATCAGCACCTCAGATCTCATCTCTTCAGAACAACAGAGCTGTCTGGGTTGAGCTTTTACACGCCCAGTGCTCCACCATCTCCACGTGCTCATGGAAAGACTAAAGCAGCATTTAGATAGATAAGCAGCACTCAGTTGCATGTTTTCCTCTAGTCTCATCCACATTATCTTACCCTGGCTGAGATTTGTCAACAGAAAATCTAGGCACAGTTTTGTCCCTTTAAATTCTCGCCTTCTCCTGCAGGCAGAAGACATCTGTGGAATAATAATGAATTTCTTTGGTTTGGGTTTTTTTGTTTTTATTAAAAGCTATTCTTCCTAGCAGGAAATGAAAAAGAACAACCAGATTGTAGAATTTGGGGGAATAGGGAAAACATTTCTAAAGGTTAATAATAATAATACTGCTTAGCATTTATTTCGAGGATATGCGACAAACCAAAGAAAAACAGATGTTCTCAGCAATGCTCCAGCTTCCCTGCAAACTCAGGTACTGTCCAGAGCACTGGCTGCTGCAGCTCACAAGACAGGAGGGCTGCCCCTAGGATATGGCAGTGCATGAGCCCATCCTCACTTCTCACTTGGAGTCAGCCTGATGACCCCCCCGAGCCCCCCATGTCACGACATCCCCAAGCCCTAATGTGACTCCCTACACCCAAGTTCTCCAGCTCCTCAGGAAGCTGTTCCTGTCCATATCTCCTGCTGAGATACACAGTCTCTTTGATTTCTTATTCAAGTGGTTTCTGGTCTCCCAATGCTTTTAGGACTGCTGCACTGAGGTTTTGGAAACCACTAATCATGAATGCCCTAGAAACTTTACCAGGAATGTGCTCGACTGCATTCACCAGCTCTTCAATCCTGAAGAGTTGTATTTAAGCTGAACTCCAAGAGAATTTTTCAAAAAGCTACACTAAATTCAATTCATGACACACTAAGAATTATTTTACAAATGAAGCAGCTTAATATGATTTAAAGGATGCAGAACTTTCCCATAGGGGGAGAGAAGCAAATCCTCCGTGAGATGAGTACCAACACAGTTGGTACTGAGGCTTACAGAACTTTGATGTTAATGAATGTGGATGGGTTGTAGAGATGGGAGAAAAGCTGCCTTTATCAGTTTTCCCAGAACCAAGCTGATAGCCATTGTAAAACTGCTTTTTAATACAGCTGTGCAGCTTTTGCCAGTAAGCCACAGGTTTCCATCACATGATCAGGTGAAAATGTGCTTAACAAGGACGTGAATACTCTGCTTTGTTCGTTACAAACTTATCACAGGACAGACAAAGCTCAAATCACAAGAGGGAGAACGTTTAGCCAGCAACAAGTCAAAGCATTCCAGTCTGCATCTCACTGATGAGCAGTTCAAGAAATAATAATAAAAAAATATTATCTACTTGAATACCACCTTCTACAAATAAGAAGTCACTTGATTTTTGTAACTCTACATCTGGAGCCTGTTTGTTTGGGGCGTAAAGAAAAGAAGAAAGACATTTGGAGACACTTCAATTGCTTCACTTCCTGCCGTGAATGACTATGCAGTGATTTTGTTATAAAAAAGAAAACAATTGTTTCCCATGCTCCCTGGGAGAAGGACAAAACATAACCTGCTGAATGTGAAGCAAAAAAAAAACAAAACAACCCAAAAAAGACTTCTGTTCTACAGTGAGAAAAAGCTGAGAGTGATAATAAAGCTACACCCAGCAATAAGGCATCAGTGGAGTCCCTATTTCTAGGGTAAGAGTCCCCTTAAGCACTGAGCCAGGCACACTGCAGGCTGTTTCAGGTCTGGGAAACATGTAGTTCCTAACAGTGCTGAATGCCTGTTGCTGCTTCCATGGCTGGGTAGATTTACATCTACCTGGAGCAGGTGAGTCCATAGGCTCCTACAGCCCCACAGGTCTATAGGGCAGCTGGGACTTACCTTTCAAGCAGAGATGGAGAGAAACAGCATCTCACAGGCATTCCTAAGAGCCATGGAAAATGTCAACCCTCTCTATTCCAACCCTTGTCCTCTCCAGTTTCACGCACTTTAAAACAGATGCTTTAAAATACTCTTGACTTCAAAGCACAGTAAATTAAGCTCCACATAAAGTCCATTCAGCTTTTTGTTTAATTTGATAAAAGCTCATCAGACCATTCAAGTTACCTTCTGGTCAATACTGCCTGAAGAAATCTGCAATTCAGCTACCTGTGGTTTTTCCAATATTTCTGTAAAACATTACTCACAGAATCTGTTGGCCTGTATGCATCAGGTCTTTGGTAAACACTCTTTCAGGGCCAAAGTACCTTTTACACTATTGTGAGCTTTTCTTTTTCTCTAGAAGTCTTCACCTGGTGTGATTTTTACTCTTGCTCTGGGATCACCACTATTTTTATGCAGTTTCTCCTGTATTTTAAGCTGATGACACGGCCAAGTCCTCGTCTGTTTTCATTTCTTTCTAAGAGAAAACATGGATCCTAATAACAATGGCTTAGTTCTGGACTAGCTGGCTTGGAGGTTTAGCTTCAGGCCAAAGTTACAGTTAAGCTGGATATTTGCTTGTCTATTACCAAAGAACAATAAACAGGCTTCCCACAGCCCCTCACATCCCAGGTGATCCCGAAGCAGTCGGCGAACAGCGCGCTGGGTCCCTCACTCACCATCAAAACCCGCTCGCCGCTAACTGTGCCAGCAACACCACATAAAAGTTAGTTAAGAGGTGAAAAAGAGAGCAACTTCTCCAAGTGAAATTACGAGGAAATTAAGGGAGGGAGAGTATATTGCTTCCCGGAGAAGTTGGCCAGAGGAGCGAGCAGCACACCTTTTTAATGGGCAGAAGGGGGGGCAGGGTCCCCACTGGAGACGGGATCACCGGTGCCCAGCCCGGTGCGTGGGCAAGACAAAGCAATGCCAAGCCTAAGAGCTTTGACAAGATCCCAGCACAGTGGTGACAATGGAAAAATACACTGAAGGTCTCAGTGTAAGACCTCTTTATGGTTTCTTGATAAAGAAGCATCAGGAGGAAGGAAGAAAATCTAGTGCAACCCATACTCAAGATCAGCCTCCCCACCCACCTCCCTGACCTTGCTGGGACAGCAGCAGTCTCAAAGACCACACAATTGCAAATTAGGACATCCAGCAAGGTGGGAAAAAAGGTTCTTTTAATACAAAGTGATCATGAGAAGTTGAAAAGTACCCTATCTAAACAGTCCTGTTAGAGCAAAGAGGGTAAGACTATTTCTCCACTGGTATCCCAAAGTTTTGGAATACCTGTACAGATTCCTAAGAGGACCTTAGTAAAAAAAAGAAGGTGGCTCTCTTTTAAGCATCTAAATCCCTAATGACAGATGAAAGAAAACACAGGACAAAGTAGAAATACTATTGATTAGGCATAATTGGTATAATTAATTTGTAATTAGTTCATTAAAATATATAGGCATTGGAATTATGCTTGTACATTTCTGGGAATATCCTGCAAGTCACTTGGGATATGCTTATCATTTAGTTGATAGATGAAACATTATTAGAAAGACAGTCCATTAAAAATTAATATATCAGACTAATATTTTCTCCATCTCAGCATTCAGATTTCTATGTACTCAGGTTCCTATTCTACCTCACAAAGAGTTTTTATCACTACTGGTTTTCAGGGGCTGGCTTGGGAAGCAGAGGGTTTTAGACAACCAAGGCACAAATGCCCTTTACACTACTTGTGTAGTCAGTTTTGAGAAAACAAGATGACAAGTATGATAAATTACATACCACATGAGTATTCAGCAGCACATCAAATTCTATAATCAAAATTAAGATAGAAAGGTAAAATACCCAATCTGAATGGAAAACAGTAGGAAGAGGCTTCCACAGTCCCTGTTAAGCAGCCTGGTCTCTAATTGCTGTGCATTCTTCCAGATAACAGCCACCAGTCTCAGCAGAAATGGGCTGGTGTCCACTGGTGCTGCAGTATCATTCCACACCTCGACGTGGGGGGGGTGAGATGGAATAAAAACACATCACTGTTTTTAGTGAGGTGGTCCCTATGTGTCATCATGAGCACCACAAATAGGCCTCCTGCTCAGAATCACCCCCTAGAAAGTATTTCCTCCCTCTCTACCTCCATCAGCACTACTGGGATGCGTCATGATGCACTCAGCCACATGAATACCCATCTTCATTAAAAACCAACCAAAAACCCCCAATATCAGGATTGCTCCAGAAGAACAAAGCCAGTGGTAGGTATTTAGTGCAACAAGTGTCATTTGCCATTATGAGGCTTGAATCTTTTCTTGCAAAACAGTCAGTGCTTGAAAAAAAGAAAACAAACCAACTCTCATTTTTTAAAAGAGTGAGATTGAAAAAAGAAGTGTAGAAAACAGAGTTAGGTCTCCAGGTCCTTTAAGCCACAATTAAACACTTCACTGTAATTTTATGCTTCTCAGCAAATCTACTTTTCTGTTCACAGGAACCACATACTTTTTTTTTTTTCCCTCCTGCCTCCAATCCAGCATGGACAAGTATTTATTTTCTTTGCCCTGCACTCAAGAACATGATGGATGTATTTACATAAACACACACCCAGTCGCAGAGATCTCTCTATAAAAATTAATCTGCAGATGATGAAAACTGTAAAAGATCTAAGAGGCAAATCCCAAACAAAAGAGCATACTTTATACATAAATATCTTGAAATTATAAAGATCCGAGATTAAGTGGTTTACCACTCATTTAGAATTGATTAGAATGTATTTAAATTTAGCTGAAAGTACCACAACATTGCTCATGTATTTGCATCTGCGAATAAGTAAATAAAAAGCCTGTTATTAAAGCCTTCATTAATTCTGATTATATGAGAACTTAAAAGCAAATCTGTGTATTACTGCTCTGCAAAGACTCCTAGCAACTCTACAGTAAAGCTGGCACTGCAACACAACATGTGTCAGCTAAAATGACTAACGGGATCTATTTTCAGTAATCTTAAATCACACTGGTAAAATATAGAATTAATGGTTTTGCATAACACTTCAAGTATTTTTTTTTTAATTCTAATTCATTTCCAATTCATGCCTTATTGTATCAAAAAGTGAATTTTATATCACTTGACATTTATGCACAACAGTTGAACACATTTGATTAAACTACAATGTTCAGGCAGAATTCAGATGTGATGTGTATATTATTATGAAGAGCAATCCTGCTATTTTATTTCCTTATAAATATGATAGCTAGAGGTTTAAAAATACATCACGTTGACTAGAAATATGAGTAACATTTCATTCTGACTACAGATTTTGAGAGTTTCTCTATATTTAATTGAAGCCAATATTTTTGAAAGAAGGATTCATTAATTTTAGTAGAATTTTCCCCCAATTAAAGACTTGTCACCTGTCAGCCCTGATGTTCTGTTTGGAATATGAACGATAGTTCTGGTGAAACTACCTCTGCAAACTCTACTTTTCATGGCTCAATTAAAAACCTGAGTGAATCTTCCCTTAACTTGAGTGGGACAACAAATCACAGAGCAGTATGGGTCTATACTCCATTTATAAATGAAAGGTGATTTGGGGCAGCAAAGGGAGAAAAAGCAAAAGACTCATTAAATTTGGTAGATAGGAAATGCTGCTGCAATACCCAAGAAAGTTTGTTTGCCACACTCATAGTTGAAAAGTCATTTCAAGTTAAAAAAAACAAAAACCAACCTTACCCCAATATTTAGCCATTAAATTCAGAGTTATGAGGTGGAGTTTGATTAAAGATTTTGCACTTTATCACATCTGATGATCAGACTGTTTTAGAACAAGCTCTACACTACACTTTATAGAGTTGGCCTCAAAATAAATTAGTTTTCCCTACACAGTTTCTAGGCCCAAGAGCCAAGTTGATTACCCAGTAATCAGCATCACAAAGTATTTTAAGGCACTGTACAAAATGAAATGGATTTTCAGTATTTAGTTACACTGAAAAAAAATATATATACCTGATAGTCTAAAATGCTGAATCCTAAACCATTCTTGTCTTTCTCCAGTTCAATAACCTTCACATCAGGAGACCATAGTGCCAATTCCCCTTCTTCCTCCTCAGGATTGATGTCTTCCTCTGGTTTCACCTGAAAAATAAAAATAATCTTGTTCAAATACTATTCTTTCAGTTCTTTAGACACTCTATTCCTTCAAATTTTAATTATTAATGGCTCATACATGCCCTAAAAGATGACCTTTTATGGTACTACAATTTCATGGAACGTTATGCATCCAGTTTTCTCCAGCTTGCTGCCCTGGATACTCCCCAGGGACTCTGCCTACAGGTTCTGAGCATCAGAGCCCAACCTGGCATACAAATAACCATGTATTAGTCAGATTAATTGTTATAATATTACTAACCTGCTACACGTTGATGAACTTCAGCTGTCCCATTAGATGCATAAAGGAAAAATAAATATCTTAGCATAAAAGATTTAACCACAGATAGCTAATAGAAAGACCAGACCATCAGGCACATCCCATACTCGTGTCATTAAATAAGCAAATTAAAATCATTCTTATATTGTAACTACACAAATAGTATCTAATTTGAAAAAAAAAACAAACCAGATTCTTTCACCATTTTTGTGCTAAGGTGTTAAAGAAAGAGGTAGAGTTATGCTTTGTTGGGTGAGAACAGCTTCATAAATACATCTTCCAAAAAGGCATCTTCTGTTGTCTAACTGAAAATGAGTGTTTTAATCTTACTGCTATTTTATCAATACAATCTTTATAAAATATCAATGTATGATGTCCCAAGTAAAGCATTAAAGTCTTGTACCATTAAATTCACACTGATTTAACTTCATTTCTTTGGACAAATATGCTCTTTACACAGAGCACTTTATTTCTTTGGACAAATGTACCTTTTCACAGAGAAATTTTTCTTCCACATGCTCTTTCTTGATACTTTTGACAAAAGAAAGCAGAAATACTGTGAGACTGCTCTAAGGAGAAGGCAACCTCTGCTCACTCAGTATCACCTTATGGCAAAGATGTTCAACTGACTGGGTGCATGTGGAAAATGTTTGGTAAAATTCAACATCAAAACCCACAGTGGAACAAGTGCTACTGCAACAGAAAGGGCCTTTTCCAAGAAAAGGTGTAATATTGTACACCTTATTCTTCCATGAAACATCCATATTTCTTTTTTACCTCTCCACCTTAGAGGAAATTAGATCAGAAAATAAGAAAAGATGAGAAGTCAAGGTGCAAATACTTTTTATAAATAGGAACAACCATTACAAGAGTCAAGCTTTAGTCTGAGACTTTAAAGCTTCTGCAATGGAAAGAAACACTAAGTTTCATTTTTTCCCAGTTCTATAAAAAACTCCTCAGAACATGGAAGTAATCAGCTAATGGTGGCAAGGATGTGATTTAGTGTAATTCAGAGCTCTCACTCCCCTATTAAGTGTAAGAATGATGAATGGGATGTCCAATGTCAGCACACCAGCTCCATCATTTACATCCTACCTTGTATTTACAGTACAATGAAGTTCCTCATGACCAGCCTGGATGGGCTGTAGTCAAAGTGCCCATGTTGCAAACATGAAACACCAGCCATCCCTTATGAGCCCAAAGTGAATGGCAGCTTTCTATGGTAATTTAATACAGAACTGCCCCGTGGCACCATGTATTTTAGGAAATACAAGAGGTTTAGGGTCAACACAAGGAAGAACTTTTTCTCAGTGAGGGTGCCAGAGCTCTGGAACAGGCTGCCCAGGGGGGTTGTGGAGTCTCCATCTCTGGAGACACTTAAGAGCCACCTGGATCTGTTCCTGGGCGACTTGGTCTAGGTGATCCTGCTCAGGCAGGGGGGTTGGACTAGATGATCTTCTAGGTCCCTTCCAACCCCTAACATCTGTGAATCTGTGTGAATCTGTGAAATGTTATTTAAGGCTGTAAAGTGCTCTGGATCCAACAGGAGAACAAACCCACTGTCTTTAGAGAGCTAAATCACCTCAGAGTTATACGCCTTTTTTGTTGTTGTTGTTGTTGTGTTCAAAAAGCCTTTTGCACAACTGAATGAGATGAGAAGTCTACCTTTGGCTGTGGAGGGAGTCCCACGGAGGGTTCATCCACGAGGGACTCGGTGCCATCATCAAAAAGCCTCCGGCAGCAAACCAAGGTGAAGGGGGGAGGCACCTCCCTGAGGAACGTGACGGCCTCGCGCCGCGACTTGCCACGCAGCTCAACTCCATTTACCTGCACGTGCACACCAAGATTCATCAGGAGGAGAGCCACTGGATCCCTTCATTAACTGTTTTTTTCAGACATCTCTTCTGGAGCGACTGTAGAGGAGGCAAGGGAGCTGGGGAAGGGCCTGGAGAATAAATCTGATGAAGAGCGATTGAAGGAGCTGGGAGTGGTTAGTGTGAGGATGAGGAGGCTGAGGGGAGACTCATCACTCTACAACTACCTGAAATGATGTAGAAGAGAGGCTGGTGCTGATCTCTGCTCACAGGTCATTAGTGACAGAACAAGAGGGAGGTTTAGACTGGGCATTAGGGAAAAATTTGTCACAGGAAGAGCAGTCAGACACTGGAACAGGCTGCCCAGGGAGAGGATTGAGTCACCATCCCTGGTTGTGATTAAGGGGTGTTTGGATGTGGGTTTGAGGGACATGGTTTAGGGGTGAACTTTGTAGAGAAGGGTTAATGGTTAGACTTGATGATCCCAAGGGGCTTTTCCAACTTGAATGATTCTGTGATTCCAGTTGAATGTAAATGTCTGATTTTACCCCAGGATGCTGGCAAAGCCTGTGTAGTTTTATTATCATGTGCTTCAGAAGTATACAGGGGATGCTGCAGGACTTAAATTTCATCTGCAAGCTCTTGTGACTACTGCTACATCACATCTCTGTTCTCTTCAGCTTCCTCAAACCTGTTTTCTGCTCACTACTTCTCCTAGCCTCAGTCTTTCCCTGCATTGTTCTGTCCTTCTCAGCTGTTTCACTGCTGGGGATTTCTTTTTTTAGCATTATGTATATGCATTTGATTTAAAAAAAAAAGATAAAAATTTACTTTTCCTATTTAGTAAAATTTACTGTTTGAGGGAAACACAGATTTTGAGCTCTGATCAAAAACTTGAAGCCCAAACTCACACAACTTTGTCATCATTCAAAATGTAACAAAGTGTTTGAAATTAAAACAAGATCCTACAAAAAACATTCAAGAATGTTTATATAGTAAAAAGAAGCCAATTGCAGTAAGCAATTAATCAAAAAATTCAGTCCATGCCCAAGCTGCAATGCTAATATAGATGAACTCACATTTGGTCCTAGAAAATCTAGCATGGAAATATGCAACATAGATGTACAGATCTGTACACAGCTATTTGAGGCAGAGCCCCCCCATATACTTCCAAGATCATCTTTTTCTTGAGAGACTCAGTCTTGTGCCAGACTCTCCCTTCAGCTGTACCATTTTCTTCCTGATCACATCTCTTTTTTCCCCCCACTTTTTTCCTTTTTACAGGGTAAATATAGCTTACCCTGCTGGGAAACACAGAGTTCCTCTCACACTATAACCCAGCCAAGGAGACAAATTCAGAGTGGTGTAACTGGCCTCCAACATGGTGAGACAAACTGCTATGGGTTTTTTTTTTCTGTAAGAATTACAGCAAGTGCTGAGCTATCAGGCTAATCCATTAGTTAATTATTTAAGCAGAAGGATCTACGCGTAAGGGGTTTTTAATGCATTGAGAGTGGCAGTGGGTGGAAAGTTACCAGCACTTCTCAGAACACTGATTGATGGAGAAGAGCTACCACACACTCCCAGGCAGACCTGGGGACTCCCAGTTCTTCTTTTGCAGCTGCCAGAAACCAGCCCCTCAGCACAGGAGTTGCCCTGCACCTCATCCATTCACCACACTGCTCCAGCTCCTTGGGCCATCAGGTTAGGAGAAAGTGAAATTCTTACAACAAAACTAGAAGGACACAAGGAAGCAATTTACTCCTAAAAAAAGAGCACAATGAAATTAGCTAAAATTGGGGAAGGGGAGGAAAAAAAATCTATCATAATTCAAACACCTCATTAAAAATAATCAACATTCAACCTCACTATTTATTATAAAAAAATTCCTTGCTGATCACATTTTAATCCCAGCTGTATCAGGCCCAGGTAGAGCTGCTTGTTTGGGGAATGGGGCTGTCACTTTTTCCATTGCAAACCCCTACTTAAGGGGATTTATAACTTGGCTGCAAAAACATACTCTGGGCTAAACCTGGCATATATAGCTTTAGCCCCAGAGCACATTTTTATTTTGTTGGGTTTTTTTTCCAGCTACAGAGTAGAAAAAAATTTATGCTCACTAGGTCTGGACATACCTGTGAACTTAATTGTAAGTACAAAGTAGTAAGAAAAAACTGTTAAGTACATACAATTAAAGTTTCCTAAGTTCCTCTATGGCACTGCATTACTGCTCTTTGTATTCCATTTTTTGTTTGGTGGCCAAGGAATTTAAATGACACTTCAAGCATTCCATTAATCCCTTCCTTTAGGAATCAAGATTTCCTCCATTAAGCAATAACTGAAGAAAATGGTTTTGGTCTCAGTGATATCAGTATGAATTTTTGATGCTAAAGGGTGGACAATGAGTAAAAGCAAGAGAGCTGTACACCTAAGAAATTAATCTTTCAGGAGGCCTAATTCTGTTCCCCCTGATGTCAATGCAACTTTCTTTGCACTCACTAAAAAAGGGTTCAAAATGCAAAATATTCCACGAAGAGCAGGTATTCAATAGGAAATTGGTCTTTTCACTTGCAGGCTGAGATACTCATAGATAGACAGGCACACAGATATAAAATAGGTATTGGTTTAATACTATCAGGTTTTTCCTGAGCAAATAGGTCTGGTTTGATTCCAGTAATGTCAAAGCTGCCCAAGTACCTCTCTATAGGTATTTAAAGGGACTGATGTACTAGCTTCTCCACACCAGTGTCTTTCAACACTCACCAAGCAAGTTCCAATGTGTAACAGGAACCACCATTCCTGAGACCACTGTAAATTTTGTAGGAGTGATAAATATTAAGAAAGATTATCCACGACAAAAGCTAATGCCAAATTGCTCAGAAGACTGAGCTGAAGGGCTACAGACTTAAATACCTTCAGCACAAGTATTATCTCTGCCCTTGTAACTCCTGATACTCATGTTACAAAATCCCATAACCCCCTCCATGAAGTCACTAAGAGGTCACAAGACATTTTCTGTTTTGTCCACAGAGGAGGAACAAAACAGTGAGGGAAATCATGGAACCATAGAAAAGCTTGGAAATTGTGTTAAAAATCATCCAGTTCCAACTCTTGAACAGTACCATTAGACACACAGCAGTCAGACTAGAATCTAATACAAGCATTTTTAAGAAGGCTAAGCAAACAGAAAATCTATCACTTCCATTCTGGGGAGGGGTTGTTTTGGTTTTTACCTCCAGAAGTTCATCCTCCAGTTGCAGAAGACCAAGTGTTGCAGCTGGACCATCTGAAGCAATTGATGATATATAATGATGTCCATCAAATGTGTCAAGCTCAACTCCTAATCTCAAAGTGTGGATGGGTAATAACTGCCAAAAGAGAAGTATGGCTGAGAAGTCTGTATCTTTATCTACCACAACATAAACACATTTAGGAGTCAGGAGCTCACCAAATTAAAGTAAGCACACAGGAAGATGATTAAGCCTTCATACTGACTTCATCTGCATTACAGCACAAGTGTCAATAATTTCTCCATACAATCTGTTTGCACAAATAAAAACAACCAATCTGCCACTTTCGGGGAAAAGGCAACTTGAACTGTATTCTTAAGCAGGGTTATACTGGAAAAGGGGCAGAGAAAAGTACCACCTGAAGTCCATCCTACCCAAAAAGTGAGTTTTTGTCTACATTTATCTGTATTGAGGGTAAAACTAGAGCAGTTGCTATCACCTGATGACCCCTCCCCAGACAAGAAGAGGGATCAGGAAAAGAAGACGAGTTTCACAGGTTGAAATGAAAACAGTTGTAATGAAAACAGCCACACTAATAGCAATGCCAGTATAAAGTTATAGTTATACTCAGTCCAGTGAGTGTACAATGGTCCTCAGAAGCAGGACCAGAAGATCCCAGCAGGAAACCCCTCTCATCCTCAGCAAAATTCCCCCTTTATACTGCATGTGACATTTCTGGTCTGGCATACACCTCTAGTCAGCTCAGGTCAACTGCCCTGACTCCAAATCACAGCTGGCCTGGGATTCTCTCCCAGTGAAACCAGGACAGTTTTCAACAAAACAAAAATAAATTCAATATTAATCAAAAAAAACCCAAACACCCTCATCACAAGATCAGCATTTTTACTCCTCTAGTTGCTGCACTACTTTGAGGCAGGGAAAAATATCCATGAGCATGCCCTGTAAATAGCTAATAAAGCTGGATCCTTGTTTCTGCAAGGTGAAATCACTGGTTTTGTGTTAGGCTCTTCCAAGTAGGCCACCTTCATTTGCAGTTTTTCTCTAGGGAGCCTCCAACTGCTAAATGTCTTAGGTCTGCTAATATTAGGAAGACAAGCATAAAACTGACACACTATCCAGACAAGCCAGCAGAAATCATGGCAGCCTGGGAAGAAGAGATGAGCAGTATCTGCCCCTTCAGTTTGGCTGTTTTCTGACTTTTTATTACTTGAGTTGAAACACTGTCCATCTGATTCCCAATTAATTCTGGATATTCGAGTAAAAGGAGCAACTGATCCTCAATATTCCCTCACACCCATGGTCTGGTGATGAGTTTATGTCCTTTCTACACTGAGGCATCACCACCAATCTATAAATGCATCACCTCCACAAACCTTTTTCACAATATTAACATACACATCTTGAAATCTCTCAAAAGACTTAGAGTGAAATTCATTTCAGCTCTGACCATTTGAACTAAGTGGATCTCCTCCTCCTGAACAGGATCACCAGAGCAAACTCCTCTGCAGCACAATGACATTGTTCAGCAAAGTTTCAACCTCTGCTTCACTCTAGTAGCTTTCAACAACTGAATTTCCATGCAATTAAGAACTCCAGAATTTGAGGTTTATATGCATGGTTTGGGTTCTGGGGTCTTTTTTTTTTGTTTAAGGGGGGGGTGTGTGTATTAAAAGGTTCATTTGGCTATGCAAAGAAAAAGGTATTGAACCAGTAGAGAACTGGCAACCCTTTTATGGAAAAGTAAGATAGAGCCACAAAACCACTACGTTTCTGAAACACATAAATCTGGAATTGTGTCACGCCCTCCCTCAGAGGATTAACTCAGCCAACATATACCATGAAGGAAACCACCATGGAAGTCATACCTTTGAGTACTTCTGGAGCTCAGAATCATCTGTAATGGGCATATCCACATTCACAACCTAAAAATTGTACATCATTACATTTTTCAATGGCAGGACAATAAAGACTTTACCAGAATGATGAATTCTGGCAATAAAAAAAAAAATATTATAAGCAAAATAAACTGTACTTAAGCAAAGTCACATTGATGCTAAATAATTTTAAACAAATGTTGGAAAAATCTTTCAGACACAGAACATTTACAACGAGGAATGTTGTGATTATGCACTATTAGCAGACTCCAATATTATCCTATTCCCAAAGCCCGAGTGCCAGTTTTAGTCAAGTTCAGTAATCCTGTATAAGCACAAAATGCCATTATGTTTGACACAAATACCCAAACTGACTTGCCAATCAGAATTTGAACAGGGTGATAGCTTAAGTTATCACTTCAGGCTATAGTACAGCCATCCACATCTAGCCTGAACCTCCATCTTCTGCAGCATGTTTCTAACATGGCTTCAAATACATGACTTTAATTACCAAATGTGAATGCAAAGTGGATTATTTAAACCAGTGACAAGAATTCCCTTCAATAGAGTTTCATTTTTTAAAACTATTAATAAAATAACTATGCTCACTACTAGTTTTCTTGTAAAGTTCTTCCTTAGCATTATTTATTTATCTGTAACCTTAGAAGGTTATTTACTCCAATTTTAAATGTAATGACACCAGATCTATGGCCCAGCATTGGAGTTTGGGATGTTAAAGTTGAATGTTTGGGAGGATTGCTACACTTGCTAGATTTGAAACCTAGTCTTGCAAAAAAATCAGGTATCTTCAGGCTCCTTTAGACATTTCTAGTCTAACAAAGTATTTAGGAAACAATACTAAGCCTCAGCTTTTTCTTTTGGCTTAATTCTATATTTAGAATGCTTCCAGCATCTTGTTTTTCCAGTACCTAGGGCATTTTTCCCGACAGACAGAATCCATTTCATGTCCATTCAGTTGTAACTAAATGGATCTACGACTCCTCAGCTTGACTGCTCACGCTTAGGTACCTGGCAACAAATACCACATCCCTGTACAGACTCCAGGGACTCCTCCTCACCTCCTTCCACTGGTACCAGAAAGGATCAGCCACGAGTGACACCAGACCCTCTCTTCAAACAGGTATTTCCTCTGAAGAGAAATACTGAGAATACTCCAACCTGCCAGGAGCTGAGTGCAGGAGTGAGGCTGGTGGGAAGCAGGGACTGCACTGCTGGGCTGAAATGGAACCACGGGCTACTGAACGCAGCCAAGCAGGACTAGACAACAAGAACTGGAAGAACCACAAGTATTACTTTTGGAATGGGATGCCACACCAATTTTCTTCTTTTATTGACAAAGACCAGTCATTAACATTCTCACTCCTGACATCTCACTGGCGGCAGCTAAAGAAGAATTAGAAAGGGGTGGTTTCACCAACACAGCAGGTTTCCATCCTCTGTGGGAAGTGTGATAGTGCTAAGGGAAGTAATATCAGCCCCTTGAAATGTAAGGATGGGAATACCAAGCAACTGAAGTGGGCAGCCAAACAGATTTATTGCATCATGTACATAATCTTACACGAACTTCAGATCTTAAAGGAGTGCTAATGGAAAGAAGAGAAGCGAGTTTCTCAAGGCAATTCTTAAAGCTACTTTAAATCTTCCAGCGAGTGACTGGAACGATGGCTACTCCAAGTAGTAAAAATAAGTGTCTCTAAATCAACTGGACAAGCATTGCAAAGACAAACAGGGCATTTTCTTGGTGCTGGTGAGAATTTTTTAAGTCTTAGGAAAGAACACTGTCTGGAGTCTTTTATCTGTACTCACTGGCTAACCCAGCACTGGAAAGCAGAAGTGAATTACAATTTCCATCAGCTCCTCGAGACAATTCATCAAAACAATCTTTTGCTTGGCAATTATTTAATATGAGGTGAAGAAATATCTAATAGACACTGGCACTGCAAAGTTACACTACAGTGAATTACTTCCTATTTTCCCAGCACATTTGAAAATCATTCTTTCATGCTCCTAATAAAACTGTAAGATTCTTCGTGAAACAGAGGAGCTCTGTCCTGAGCCTTTTTTTTTCCCAGAGCACAATAAAACAAATAGGTCATAAATGAAATCATAAAAATGCCACATATTTTAGGTGACTGCTGTGTCACAGATTTAAAAGGACACTAGATTTTCTTAAATCACTGTTCCTGTCTGGTATCTGTATAACACCAGTACCTATATAAACATAATTAAGAAAACCCAACCCATTCCAACACTTCCATATTTCATCCTTGATGTTACGAGAAACAAAATTTGATGTTACTGATCTGTTTCAAACACTAAACTGTTCTATAAAAACCTGCAATGCTAAGCTCATAGATCTGTAATTTAAAGAAGTAAGACACACAAATGCAGTTTATTGGTAGATAACATACCATAACTTCGTATTCAGGTCCCAGCAGGTTTTCCCACTTGGATTTCAGCTCATGTGCTGGAGGCAGTGGGACTCTTCCTAAACATGGAAGTGAATATTAAATTTACAAGCATATTGTACATTCAGAAGTGCATTTACTTCTAAATACTTCAATAAAAATTCAGTGTAAATAAAAGATTAGAGGGAATAATCCCAAAAAGGAAAGTGCATTAAGCTGAGTCTATCAAACAGTACAAATCAAAAATGTCTTTCTTGGGGAAACAATGTAAAATGTCAGCTACTGCTAACGTGTGATTTATTCAGTGGAGAAGCAGAAGAGGTGATGCTTGCATTGATGAGATGTGAGTTCTGCACCATATAGTACTGTAAATAAATCATTCTTTCAGGCTGCAAAACAAATTTCACACGACTTCATAATTTGTTGCTATAAAAATGCTTGCCACTCCAGGGAAGCATCATCCCCCACCAAAATGAAGCCCCTTAAGAAGTAAAACACCTGACAAGATATTGCTGTTATCGAGGGGCTGCGTCAGCACAAAGCAGTCACAGACTTTATTTATATATTTGGCAGGTATAAAGGCTTGTCTAGTTTAATTAGGCCAGTAAGTAACATGAGCTTTAATATAAGCTCCAGTTCTAAACCACTCTTCCGTGGGAACTTGGCTATCTTGACATTTATATCTTTTCAGCTTTCTTACTTATGCAACCAAGGCAGTATTACATTCATGTAAGACAATTTGACAGAGCTAGACAGCATAAAATGACTGGCTGCCCTGCATTTGACCTCATCCAGAAGCTCAGTGCACATATAAAGTTCCAAGCTGAAGCAATGTTTAACTGGTAAGAATCAAGCTCTAAAGCAAATTCCATCTACAGCAGCAGCAACTGGGGGCTGAATTACTGAAAACTGCCTTTTTCCACCCCCCTGAACAGCCTGTAATGGTTTGTCAGATGTCTAGACAAGGCACAGACCACTTAGCATGGCTGATGTGTCGCACTGAAATTTAGAATGTAAATCACAAGCTCACATTTTGCACACAAACTACTGAGTTAAATACCTCAAGGGGGGAATTCTGAAGACACCAAGAGGAGCTGAGTGCCTTCCTACCAGCAAAAGCCAACACAAATGGGATGTCAAGCTGCCTCTGCTTTTCAGCACCTTTGTAGACTGCAAAGATGAAACCTGAGCTTTGCAATGCAACCCTTGTGACATCATTTTGAAGTCTTCCACTCATTAAAAAGAAAGTTTTAAGTTCACTTGTACAACATAACCCATCACTGTATCTCTTCCACTCACTTTCTGTCATGCCAGAGGCAAATTCTGTCTGCTCTGCACTGAGAAGCCACACTCCTCAGAGCCTAACAAACTGAGATGTCACTAGGAAATAGCCAGAGCATCTTTAACCTACAGACTCAAGGAGATATTAAAGGATTCCAGGAATTCAGGAAACTATTTGCTGTCACCAAAAAGAAACTCCACTGAGAATAAAAACTTGGCTTTGCAAATACAGCCCACGGTTCACTCTGAAAGAAATTATCACCTTTAAACAGAGGCAACACAACTTGTCCCAGAAGTGCTCAGCTGGGAGTTAAAGAGTTTTTTCCTCCACTGAAATTTAACTGAAGTTTCTAAGGAGCAGTCATCTTTGTGAGCCTTGTTAACAAGCAGAGGCTGATCACTGTCTTTACTTCCTAACTATAGCAAAAAGCACAACACTGGTCATTTATCCACTCCTAATTGCAGGAATATATAGTGACAAAAATTCTTTTGCTCCTCTTCTGCTATTACAACGTTCTAGCATGAACACACAGAACCAAAGCACCAGTAATCCCCTGTGCAGTCAAATATAGATTTTAAGGTTCACCAAGAGTTATGAATCTTAGGGTCAAGCTCAAAGTTCAGTTCAATAACTGTAAGCTGTGTTCAGCTGGCTGAATACAGATTTTTTTGTCACTTCCAAAAGACATTACCAAAATCTATGACTTGTTCAGAGCAGGTGCTGATGCATGTCTCCATTTGAAGTTTCCCCCTTTCTTTCTTTCTTTCAAACACACTTTGAAGTCTTTGCCTGTAACTTCCTCAGAACTGTGGAAATTTTGTCTGGAGGGATTTGGATTAAATATATTCAATTCCAATGGTATCACCCACTTCACTTAAAATGCTCCTTTTTTCCCAGACAGCTTTTTCCACATGGCAGCTGATAGGAAGTTTCTTTCTAGTCTCTCACCCAGCTGGATTTCTCATGACCTGAGATAAGTACCACGTCTTCTATATTGTGCAAGGCCACAGAAATGAAAATGCTTCTCAGGGACAGCTCTCATTAGCAACAACTTTCAACAGATTTACCCTGTCCTTCTGCCTGCACTTCCATCCAGTTTTGCATTTCTAATTAGAGATCATCAAGAATAAATCACAAGTGTATTGTAAAAATCATCTTTCCTGGTCAAAATCACCAGCATCTTCATAACTGGGAGCTTTTCTTCTTGCAGTTTCCTCCTGGTTTTTTTACTACCCCAGGACAGTGCACTTCATTCGTGTGCTACTTTTCTCTGCCCTGCTGCTGGGTATTTTTCCCCAGCCACCTCGAAGTGCCTGTCTGGCATCATCCTGTCTTTGAGCTTTGAGTACTGCTGCAAGGCAAAAGAAAGCAGATCTGCCCAGTCTGCAGTCTTGCAGATGCAGCTGGTAAGTTAATTGCCTCTCATCTGCTAGCAGAAAGTTTCAGGCCTCGTGCACATTGCATCCTAAACCATGTTGCCTTTGTAACAGAACTGCTTCAGCATGGGCTTGCCTGGCCAGAATTATTATTTAATACCTCTCCAGGAAACACAATTTAATAAGAATTTCACACAAGTGGGCTTAAAGGGAAGTCATACATATTTTATAAAACATACCTTTTACATTAAACGTCTAAAAGCATTTCCAGAGTGTAGTCAGAGCCTTAAATTAACACTATTTACTTTAGCACCACTATAATGAAGTGCCAATCACCATGTCCAAAATAAGCACCCATCTTTGGAATTTAAACCTGCCCATTAAATTCTATTCCAAGGTGAAATTTTATACATCGTATTTCAGTATGAGTAAAATTTGCAGCTAAGTATTTCAGCTTTTTAACAGAGATACACACACATTTAACAGTTGCATAAAGCTTTTGCAGGACTTTTGGACATAAAGTGGTTCTACACTGTGAAAAAATCCCAGTTTAATCAAGCAATGATCCTTGCTCAGCATTGCACTAACTGCTCATGACTAATTACTTGGTTTCCAAGCCATGCCCACTGCATTATCCCACTGGCCCAGGGAGGACCAGCACTGCTAGATGGTATCAAGGGCAGTATCCAACTGCAAATATCAGTATCTTCAGTGTTTAAATTTCAGTATCCCAAGACACACTGTGCAGACAAATACACTATCCTGGATGCTCCAGGAGCCTGGATACATAGGGGAGTAGAAAAATCTCACAGTGTTCCTGCTACACCATGCACTGGGGAATGCAGTGTAGATACCACACACTGCCCCTGCAAGGCATCAGCATGGGAGCAACTGGCAGCTGTGGATTCCAGGCAGAGAATTCCCTGCCAGACCCACACAGCTCCAAGGAAGGGGATTACAAGATTTACACAATGCTAGAATTAAAGGAGAGCTCCTCACATACATCTAGAAATAGTGTGGGCAGCAGCACCAGGGCAGATTGTTCCCCTGGACTTGGCACTGCTGAGGCTGCACCACAAATCCTGGGGTCAGTTCTGGGCCCCTCACTCCCAGAAGGACATGGAGGGGTGGAGAGTGGCCAGAGAAGGGCAACAGAGCTGGGGAAAGGTCTAGAGCAGGAGTGTGGGGAGGGGCAGCTGAAGGACCTGAGCTTGTTGAGCCTGGAGAGAAGGAGGCTCAGGGGAGACCTTCTGGCTCTGACAGCTCCTGACAGGAGGTTGGAGCCAGGGGTTTTGGGCTCTGCTCCTGAGATCAAGCCACAGGACAAGAGGAAATAGCCTCAAGTTGCCCCAGGGGAGGTTTAGGTTGAGCTCAGGAACAATTTCTTCCCCTCCAGGGCTGTCCCAGGCTGCACAGGGCAGGGGTGGAGTCCCTGTGACCCCTGCAGGGGTTTCTGAGCTGTGGTGCTGAGGGCCATGGGGCAGTGGTGCCCTGGCAGTGCTTGGGGAATGGTTGGACTTGATGACCTTAAAGGTGTTTTCCAACCAAAAGGATTCTCTAATTCTATGTAATTTGATTATAAACTCCTTTTGAAACTAAGGGCTTTGCAGTATTTACAGAGAGACAGGGGAGCCACATCAAAGCAGTTTGGGTCTGTTATGACAAGGGCTCAAAAATACAGTTTGATCCAAGCTGATTAATCAGCAGAACAGTGATCACTAAGGCATATCTAGATAACACACCTTGAGACTAACAAAGTGTGTTAACATTAAGCCAAGTAAAAGCAGTTCAAGTTCCCAGTATAAACTGATCCCAGCACTGATAGACTGCATTTGCACAGCACTAGGTATTAGGTAACAAATTCCTCAGAAAGTTCTCTTTGCATCAGGGTGGACATCTGCAGCCTGTGACACAAGATAACCCAATCCTGAGTAGTCAGGAACTGGCTACAGAGATATTGTTTACTGCAGTAAAAAAGAAAATACTTTATGCATAGAAAGTTCCACAGTAAAAAGGCCTAAGTGACACAGGACAGCACATGTTGCTCTTTTATAGCCTCTGTCACAGGGACTGTAAGTCTTCTGATCCTAAATACATCTTACTGCTAAAGTCTTTAAGTTATTTGTCCATTGTAAGTACTAATCAATATATGTTCTTCCATCCATAGAGCTAAAATCATGCTTTGATAACCTCACATCTCAGCTACTCAGTCACCTCTGTTTTGGCTTCCTCTTTCTGGGAACATGCAAAAGTCACAACAAAGGATGTCTGGTTGCAAGGCTTGGACAGGAAAGTAAAACAGAATGGAACACAGGAACTGCTACATTTCTCTCGTTTCCAGGTTGTCTTTAATACTGACAGATCTTCCACAATCAGAGCAAAATTGTTATTCATTGACAGCCGTAATTTAGAATCCTCTATTACATCTACATATCTTGGAAACTACCAGGCATAAGGATAATTTATGCTGCCTTAAACACAAGCTGTAGAAATTCACCCAGAAGTTCCTGTAGAAGAGCCCAGAAATCTGTAGGGGAATGGAAGCTTTCCTTCTGGAACGACCTCCAACCTTGATTTAGAAGTCAGCTAAAAACCAAAGCAACCCATGCCACCTTTGTGATCTGTCCCTATATCCAGTGGCTGTTAAAAACACTTGCCTAATGTGAACTCATTTGGCCCTGGAGAGATCATGAGATACCTCCTCCTGGAATCCATTTCCAAAGACATAAATGCTAAGAAGGCAAATCAGGAATAGTTAACATAGATTTGCCAAATAACTGACCAGTCTGACAGCCCAGACAGCTTTGTGGATGAAGGGTGTAATAAACCCTAACTTGACCAAAGCTTCTGACACCATTTTTATCAGCATTCTCATCTGGAAACTGAGGAAGCATGGGTTTGATGACTGCTAAATGGGCTGAAAACCAGATGGACCACTGGGATCCAAGACAGCATTAACCAATGGCTTGACAGCCAGTTCTGAGAGAAGGTCAACAGCTACAGGGGTTAATATTAACTCAGTGCCTTCATCAGTGACCCCCATGATGACATGGAATGCACTCTTGGCAAACCTGTGGACAGTGCTATATTTGCAGGTAGGATGGGGTGGAAGAGTTGACAGATCCAACAAGCAGAGCTCTGCTTCAGAGGGACATAAATAAAAGCCATTACAGAGCAAAAGCTAAAGATGGAGTAAGCCACGACAGCCCATCAGTATTGAAAATGGATTTAAGCCAATTCCAAAGACTCAGCAGAGACAATGCAAGATATTCTATCCACCTGTTTTATGTAGACTCTGCTTCTTGTCATTTTGAAGACTATCCTTCTGTTCTTGGTTTGCCTCATTCTGGGTAGCCACACTAGTTTCAGGCCCTACAGCTCCAGAGGACACAAAGGTTGGAACAGTTAGCTGCACTGTGAAATCAAAGAGGGGGGGAAAAAAAGCATATACTACAAAACAGATGAAGTAGTAATGCTGCCTTACTAATTTTTTTTATTTTTTTTTTTTACTATGCAGGAATTTTTCACTGTTTTCCTGAATCCCTCATTTCTTTTTCTTTCCATTTCTCCTTAAATTCTCTTTTTTCTACAGTGTGCCCTTGCAGAATTTCAGATGGTGTGGTATCTAGCCCTAACTGTTGAATTAGTTAACTTCACAACAAGTGAAAAATAAAAGCAGCTTCTGATAAAGGAAAAATACCTCCAAGATTACCTCTATCTGAAGGTATTTCTGAAGAGATGGTAGAAGAAGAAGAAGATTTCCTCCTGAGCAAGGTGAGGCGCACAACCTGCCCCGTGTTCCGCAGAGCCTCCACCACTTCTTGGTTGGTGTAATCCTGGATATTCACTCCATCAACCTACATCAGGAAAACTCACATCATATAATGGCCATCACATTGCATTTGTGAGCTGTAGCACACACTGTGAGCCACATGATTTTGTTCAGAAATCATAGGGTTATTCACCCAGGAGAGTAGTATTTGCAGAACAGTGGCATTAAATCAGTTACATTTCACTAATCAGATAATATTTTCAAAATGCATTTTAAAAGGAAACACACCAGTAATTTCTTCTGTCTTCATGAGGCAATCACAAAACAGAATTTACTAATCTGATAGAAGCAGGCATTGATTTCATCCTACTATTTTTTTCCTCACAAAAACCAGCTCGAGGAGTGCAGTGAATGGCTGCTCTTGCTGGGAATCTTCATTCTGGAACTCTGCTCCATTCATTATCACTCTTAGTTTTCTTGTGGATTTCTAATATGCTCCACAACAAGCCTATACATGTAAGTGTTCATATAATCTATTCTGGACAGCCTGATTCTTACATTAATTCACACCCAAAATACCCTGTTCCCCTCCCTGTTAAATCAGGCATCAATAGGGGTTTCTTCTGCAAAGCTGCAGATAAAAGCACAAGGTTGGATCAATTTTTGCTGTCACAAAGGAGGAGCTGATTTTGGAAGGTCTGGCATAGCACACATATTAAAAGTAATTTAAAATGATATCTCTACAAATATTATCTCTTAAAACAAGAAGACTGTGTAATTCATTCCTGCCTGTACTGTGAAGGCAAGCTTGGCTATTATTCCATTTACTGTTATTCCATGGCTCTGAGTTTTTCTACTCATAAAGCCTGGGTTTTTAAATCTAAATTGTGACTGTTAACATTTTGATTGTATCCAGACTATGCCACACAGTTTTAAGAACCACAAACAGCCACATCTTGCAAATCTTAACCATCCTCAAATGCTATTCAATTCAAATAGAAGCTAAGGCTGCTCTTCTTTACTTCAGGCCAAAAGCCAAGATTCTCTTCTCTCAAACCTTTTAATCCAAATACTTGCTTTTTTCATAGTTAACTACTATTTACTACTTCTTGAATATAAAATAATATTTCAAACACAGCAAGCCAAAG
>VYZU01032501.1:0-26689 GCA_013401355.1 Ceyx cyanopectus | reverse complement strand
CATTGTACAAAGGGCCAGCTGAAGGCACCAGACTCCCAGAGGGCTCTGGTTTTCAATGGTTTAGTCTCTTTTTCCAGTCAGATGTTCCTGGGGAAAATGGGATTTGTTCTGAGCTGCAGCATCTCAGAGTCTCAAGGTTTTCATCCAGACAGGGGTGACAGAGCTCAGAGAGGGAAGTGACCAACAGCACAGATGTCAACAACCCCCAAAGGCTCTTCCCCACTGCACCCAGCAGCCCATGGGGTTGGGAGCAGGACTCAATGGCAAAGCTACTGCTGAAAATGAGTGTCACCCACAGAGCACTGGCCCAACACCAGAGGGTTAACCACACTGAGCCTAGACTGCTCTGTATGGAGACGACTACCAAGCACCAGAGCAGGGAAACCAAGTGTTGTCAGAAAGGAAGGTGGAATCCAGGACCAGGTGCTTGCTCAGCACCCTGCATCTTCACCTCACTCCCTGCTCCTCACAGCACTCAGGAAAGAAAGGAGCCCAAGGAAACCCAGCCCTTGGAGCTGCCAAAGCAGCCTGGGTGAGTAGAGGGGTTGGAGAGGGAGAACAAACCTCCCCTGCACTGCTTTTCTGCAGAACACCAAAGCTGTTAGTTCACATCACACCCTCACACACACAGGTGCACAGACAAGAGAAGCTGGGACACCCTGCTGAGGTGTTGGGCTTTCCTAAAGCTTCCTGCAGGGAGAGAGGGGAAAGAGGACAAAGAAAACTCCATGAGAACTCTGAACTGCTGCTCTGGTCACTCCAGAGCCAACCAGGGGTTTTGTTTCATCTTGCAGCACATACTGGGGTTCACTGGATAGAATCCAGCTAACATCTGACTGACTGAGCATTCCAGACAAAAAAAAACCACACTAATCAAGGTCCAGGGTCACATTTTGTTCTGTGAGCAACAATTCAGTTAAATTGGAATTAAATGATCTTGTCCTTGGTGAACTGCTTCTCATTATCCCTACCTTCGGACCACAGGTTGGATGGTTCAGCTCTGAGCCAAACAGCTCCATGTAGTTTGACTTCTTACCACATAATTTTGATAATATTGCAAAAAAAATCCATTTCTTTAAGCACTAAAAAAAAAAAAATTAAACCCCAAAAACAACAGGTCAAGTTGGAGTAATGCTCTGATACTGAGGGTCATAAAGTCACTTTAAAAAATAATTTCTTTTTGCAGTGTTAAATAATCTCCTCCTAATGCTTTCATGGAATTAAAAAAATACTTCTATTAAAAAAATTAATTTATTGCCTATGACAGTTTAGACAAACAGGGCTGGAGTTTGTTCTGCAGCAAATCCCAAGATGCTGTACACACTGCACTCCAGACTCCCCTGCATGCTGGGAAGGTTCCCTGAAGGGGGGTGCAGCTGCCCCCACCCCACAGGGACCCCCAGGGAACCTCACCCAGCAGCTTCCAATGGCTCTGGAACTGCAGGGCCTTGCAGCAAGGCTTTCCAGGGGGCTGCCCACAGGCCCTCCTTTGAATACTCCTGGATGAATACTCCAGGATTCTGTTGTTCCTTCATAACATCCCACAGTCAAACCATCTGCTGCCATGAAAATGCCTTCTGCACAACTCCTAACTCAAGCCCACTGCTCAGCCTCCCTTGCCAGGCTGGTTTCTAGCTGTTTAAAGAAGAGTTTGCAATCAAGTCACAACCTACACTGCTCCTGCCATGGGGCAGCTGTGTGGGGGGAGCCCCCAGGGTGGCAGCTCCACACCAACACTGCTCAACACTCTGCATGGTAGCAGCTTCCAGCAGGTAACTTGAAAAAGATTCCATACAATTGCTTCACTAGAGTTAAAAAAGCTCTACTTTTGGTCACCTCTTAAAATCCTGTAGAATACAGATTTTCTTATTTATACTTGCCCTGTCCTCTTCAATGATTTGTCTGAAAAAAATAAAATTAAGATGCAATAAAAATTCCCCAGTATAAAAAGACTAACCAGTCACCTAAGGGTCCTTGTCAGTATCTCAGTGTACTTCAGGGATTTGGTCTGCTTTCTTCTGGGGGAGGAAAAAAAGAGAAAGGAAGAAAACTCCTATTTTGTCCTAAGAGTCCCACTTGATCATGAACCTCTAGCCAGCCCAAACTACCTCCTCAGCACCAGGCAACCCTTTCTGCCTTCCAAGCACCATTCCCAACCAAGCACAGCTCCACATGAGTCCTGCCAGACACCAGGTGTTTAACCCAAGTCTCACAGGATGGGTCCTGACCTATGGACATCAAAAGCCTCTCCACAGATGCAAGCTTCACATGTGCTGCTCCAGCCAGGCCACAGCAGCCTGAACAGCTGATTAAAGTGTGCTTGTACTTGAAGGGGACAAGTACAAGGCACTCTAGATGCAGCTGTGGCCACAGCAGTGATGAGACTGATGCAACTACACTGCAAGAATCACAGCTACAGTCACTCAGAGCTTTCTGGATCAGGGCTGGGCAATCAGAGATGTTATGACTGCTCAGCCAAACCTCAACTGACACTGCCTCAGGACAAGAAAAATTACATTTCAGGCATCTCTAATTAGACAGATGTCACTTAACCATTTCTAGGGCCATTTTGAAGTGAAGCTGCAATGGGTGTTGAGATGCAGCTTCACCTGCTCCCAGGTAAGTTACTGTTCCCAGGGCTTGCCTGGCAAGAGGCATGGATCAGCTTCTACAAGGCTGAGATGGCAGAGCTGTCAGCAGCTCAGCACTTCCAGGCAGCCACCAGCCACCATCACTCTGGCCTTCATTTGGATTTTTTTTATGCTTCAGAAAGCTTCTCAGTTTCTCTTGATCTCAAAATGATGCCCACTCTAGATTAACTCCTGCTTGGCATGGACACTGACCATTCAGGGAGTTAGAGCTGCTTGATCTCATCCTGTGACCCAGTCATAGCAAGTGACACGTGCAGTGGGTAGCACTAGACACCAGACACCTACCTCCTGCAGTACTGACTGCAGCTGAGCTACTGAATAACCAGGTACCTGCTGCTGGTGCTGCAGTGTCCACAGCACAGCCCAAGCCAAAGGAATTGTCTTTACAGTAAGGATCTGTGCCCCTGTTTAAAGGTAAACTGACTGACTGTGCAGTAGTCTTCTCTTCCAGTACTCAGAAGTCAACTGCTCCTGTCTGCAACCTTTCTGCTGGATTCTCCTTTTCCATCATCTTGAACTGTAGGGAAACAAAAACACACCAAGGACTTTCCCCTCCACTAAGATCACCTTTCCCTCTCCCAAGATTAAAAATAGCCAGTTTGACACCATCATCATCATCATCTTGTGTGTTCACTGAGCCCAGTGAGGCTGAAGAGCCACGAAGACTTCTACTCTGGAGGGCAATAAGAAAAGTACAAAATGGCATTACTCATGTGTACAGCTGACATACTCTAGGAGCTGGCTGACTAAGCTTGATTTGGTCCAGTCTGCTGCTGCTGCACCCCTTAGGAAACATTAGTGATGGGTTTGTACTTCTTGAACCTGGTCCATTCCCCAGTGGCATAGTTCATTTCAAAGACTGTGTCGACCAACATGGTGGTGCTGCCAGTGCCATCTGCCTTTGGTAAGTCTTCTGTGTGCTCACTGAGCTTGATCTGGATGATGTCACCTTGCTCCTGGCAAGGATTCTCTGAAAACAACAACAGGAACAAGTTAAGACGTTTCAACAGACCAGCAGAAGATATAAAGAGCACCTGAGATTATCATCTGGAAAAATCCCAAATTTATTTGGGATACATGTTGCAGTTAAAAGCCTCCCCAGTTTTCAGCTGTTCTAGACCCAAACAGCTTCACTGTAATCACTCAACCCAGTCAGGAGACCAGCCATGACATTTTGAGGTACTCCAATTGGCACTCAAGGATCCCCCAGTTGGCAATTATTTACCCACTCTTCAAGGGTGACATTACTGAAGGTTTATTGTGATTTATTCACATGCATCTATACAGAATATGCTCACTTGCAAAGCTACCATCCACATGGACAGTTTTGTGAAGCACACCTCCTGCTGCAAGGAGCTGTGGTGGTGCAGACCCCTGCCCTGCTCACAGGGGGTAGTGTCTGTGTTTTCACACCCCTGTGACAGCAGCACCTGGTACTTGCACCATCCCTGTGCAAGAGCCCCAGTACCTGTGCCCTGGCCACCTTCAGCAGGGTGCTGCACCAACCACTGCAGTGGCAAGAGCTCTCAGATAGCAACTGGGAAACCAGAGCTGGTGCAGAGGAGAGTTCACTCAGGGACTCACAAGCCCCTTCTCATCTGACATCTGCTAATCTCTAGGTAACAGCCTTGGTGCAGCAAGGCCAGCACTTGACAGGCTCTAGGCAGGAGACAGCTGATCCCCTGGGATTCAGAGCACTTGGTACCTACAGCCTGAGACAACAGTTGCCACATTTCTAATGCTAGGGAATTAGCAGAGGCCCCTTGCTACCCACCCTCTCATGGAAGAACAGCCACAGCTCTGTCCTGGGCTGTACACTGTTCTTGTTTCTCTGCAAACCAGGGCACTACAGGTGCTCAGCTGTGTGTAGTTGCTCTGGCAAACTGCTGGATTCACTGCAAGTAGACCCTAAAGCTCTGTTTCCAGTTAGAACTATAATCCATAAAACTAGAGTCCAGAGCAAAGAAAAAAGCCCAGCACTTACAAAGCCAAGCTAAAGCAAGACTCTTGCACTCAGATGTGCATGGTTAGAAATGCCAGGCTGTGTTTCAGATCTGGGTATTCAAAAGCAAGCTAAAAGAGTCTCAATACACACCTCTGGAGCCTGCCATGAATCCAAGTATAAGGGCCTTTTCTGGCCTGGTCACTTTGTTTGCAGTCTTGAACATCTCCTGGGCAGCATACATTTGCTCTCTCTGCAAGGGATACAACAAGTTAGAATTCCAGTGGGGAAAACACTGCTAAGTTACCATATTAACACAGAAGAGTAAGGTGGAAGTTTGTGGACCCACAGAATGTGAACATAAAGGCTGGCTGTACTTACTGTGAGGGAGAGGCTCTTCTTCAGCGGGGGCTGCTGCTGGGGCTGGGGGGTTGCCTGTGGGGCTTGTGCTGCAGGGGAGATGGCAGGAGGGGTGGTAGGTGTCAGGGGTGAGGTAGGTGTAGCTGCAGGTGGATTAGAGTTACTGTTGTACATGGGTGTTCTCTGTTTGAACTGTGCAGGGAGAGTGGTGGTAGCATTTGGAGCTGCAGGCTCTTCAGTCTGCCTGTTGGTCTGCAAGGCCTCTCGTGCAGAGCCAGCTGAAAAACCCAACCAGGAGAGTTACAGCATTGCAATCCACACACAGCATCACCCACAGCCTCCACAAACCACCAGCACCACCATTCAACATCCCAGCCAGTACCAAATCTGAAGTGCTAATGCTCTTTCCACTCAGTTCTCTTTAGCAGCAATGATAGAGGTGAGGGACTAGCTGCCCAGTATGGATCACACCACATTTAGCATCACATTTTGTTTCATGGCTATCAGATTTATTCAACTGAAATGGCTTCATGTGCTTTTTAGCTTCTATTGCTGTCACATCTGTACTCTAGCCCTAGCAGGATTATGACTCTGTTGGATGTTGAAACCAAAACCATGAAAATATTTTGTCACTTTTTACCTAACACAGCAGCTGCTTCCAAAGGAAATGGCAATTAAGCCTCAGGCAGTAATTAATACTGAAAATACACAAATACTTAAACAGATGACAGAATTAAATGCAGCCTTCACAAATGAGTCCTCATTTAAACACTAACTGCTAATAGAGTTAAGACATTTTAATGTAAAGAAGGTTTCATATGGCTGCTAACCAGCAGTGTGTGGAACAGGGCAGTGAACACCTGAGAGGACAAATCTCTCTGCTATTAGTTACCCTTCATTTTTGTACAAATCTCCCCAATTTCATTCCTCTTGTGTCAGAATAACTGACCTGCAGAAAGTAACATGTCTTAGTTCTATAGCCTCAGATGATGAGACACCAAATCTGTTGGTTTTGTCTGAATTTTATACTCCTCCTCCTCAAGAAAAGCTAGATACCCCATAGACCAAAAGGAGAAAATAAGTTAGAAATATGAGAAGAAAGAAGAGAGAATTTTAAACCAGGCTCTTCCTACTGCTGAACACAATGCCAAGGCTCAGGAAAAATAACACTAGCTGCTGACAGCAGTGATGTGCTCTTGGCTGTGCTCCCTCTAGAGATGCCAATTTTCTGCCAAAGAAAGATCTGCACAGACCTTCAGAGAGTCTGAACTGTTCTGGGGCCAAGGTTTTGCATGTCTCTCTTCTTTTATAGTGACCAATGTGCCACAGCTCACATACAGCAAGATAAATATTATGGTAGCAAATCACATCCACCAAGAGTAAATTAATGGATGAAAATGAACCAGCACTGCAGGGGCTGGTAAGAAATCCTAGGAATGCACATCTGTAGTGCAAACTGGTGCATCCCTGTGAGACTGTGCAGCAGGGAAGGAAAAGTAACCCCAAGTGTGCTAAAGGTGTGGAGATGAAGGGTTGGGATGAACACTGTGACCTGCTCTCCTTGCAGGACTGAACTAGCAGTCATTTTAAGATTTAAAAAGAAAATGCTTGTTGGTTTTCAGTTAAATGACACCTCTGGTTACCCCAGACCCAAAGGCTGGGCTCCTGCAGTGGGTTTTTAGATGCAAGTTGTTTCACTAGAGATGAGGGACAGGATGTCTGTAAATAAAGGAGAGCTGGACAGCCTATGGAGCTGGAGAAAACAAGGTGGTGCTTTACCTGGCTGTGTTTCAGAGCTGGGGATGTAGGAGGAAGATGGCACCACGCTGGGGGTAGCAGGTAAGTAGCTTGTAGAGGGTAGTGCAGGCTCATTGTTCAGTGAGCCCAGTTTCTGGAAGGCAGAAAACCCAGGGTTACACACAGCAGACTACACCATGGCATCTCTGAAGAGCTGCACTTGGGCCCAACCCAACCTTATGAACAACAGGTTGGCAGAGGCATGCATGCCATGCACTGTCACCCCTATACCCACAGGGCCAGTGGTGCCTGTGCTCACTTGCTCTAGAGGAAAACCCTCACCAACCAAACCCCCCAGAGCTTTCAAAGGCAAGCACTGCATGTCAACACACAGAGGGAGAAGGAACCATGAGCACTGAAGTGTTCTGTCCCAAGTTTCAAGATGGGAGAAGGATTTCTGTTGTTCCAAGAGGCCTGTGAACACTGGGGAAACAGCACCCACAGAACCCAGTTGTCCAAGCTGACTGCAGGCCCAGGCTGACAGGGACAAGGCTACAATCCTCAGACAAATGTACAATGGAATTCTGAAATAATTCTGTGAGGGTCTGGACATTAAGGTGCACATTTAAACAACCTAAACTATCATCCCAGTTTCAGAATACACATTGTGGTTTCCTCATCTTTGTTAGTGTTTGGATTTACCTGTGTAGACACAAGGCCAGCAGCATAATCTGGGGTAGCATTTTCTACTACTGTTTCTTCTTTGGCTTGCTTTTCCACAACTTCTGTATCTAATGCATAAAAACAAAAGCCAGGTCAATTAAAGTTCTCCGATTTACTCAATTTGATAGACTTTTAAGCAAAAAAATAAAAAGCACAGTTCTCAACATCTGCTGCCTGGTGCATCTGCCTTATGTGGTTCAGCAGAACACTGCACTGTCACTTGACTTAAGAACAATATATTATTTAATATACATTTTTTCAACATTACTTTCAACTAATTTACTTGGCCACACAGGCAGTAGAAATAAACACAATATCTCAGAGCAGTTCCACTTACACACCTATGTGCTGCCCAAAGCATAACTGCCCAGTCCAACCCTGAGCCAAATTATTACCTACACACATGGCAACCAAAATACACCAAATTTCTCCCTCAAAGTGTCTTTTTTTTTTAAGTTTAGCTGGTAAGTTTTAACAAATGAAGAGTTAAATGATCCTCCAAGTCTAGATCTGTGTGCTGTACCAACCTAATGTCTTCCTTCTTCTCTTGGCTTCACGGCCAGCACCTACCATGTCCAGCTCAGAGATATCTAGAAGCTAAAAAGAAAGAGATATTAATACCCACTGTTATTTTTACATAGTTCAGCTCTAAATATCTGCCTTATTTCTTTCTTTAATATGGTGCCACTTGATTCCAAACAGCTGAAGAAATGCCCCTGAGATGTCTGAGAAGGGAGCAGAGCAGCAAGAGAGAGCAGACCCACCTTCACTCCCCTTTCCTTGCGCAGAGGTGTCCTCGAAGGAGGGATGGGAGTTCTGTTTCCAGAAGGACTAAACACACTGGGTGCTGAAGTACTCCTGAATGGAGCTTGTTTGGGGATTCCTTTCAGTGGTGCTTGGGGAAGAGCAAAAAACAGCAGCATTGTCATTTGTCTAGCTCAGCAATAGGGGCATGTACACATATCTACAGGTCTCTGAGCCTCCTACAGTGTAAACACTAATTTAGTTTGAGGTTAGATGCTCTGTATGTTGCACTGAAAACCTTCTCACCGTAGGACAATCCTCTCTGAGCAAGGTAAGTTTCATCAGACTAAATCCCAGCTGGTCTCAACTCATTTCTAGAGACCAGCTGGCTCTGAAGGCCAGAGGTGTATTAGTTTAACAGCCAAGAGGAACACCAGGAAGAGCTAGTGGTCAGTTCCTGTCCTGGGACAGTTTCAGTTTGGATGACAACTGCTCTTCTTGCAATTCCTGACAGAACACGTGGCCAAACTTTGATGCTCAGAACCAAAATCTTAAACAGCATTGTACTTCAAAACTTGTGGCCACCACACCAAGAAATCACTCAGATCTTACACCTCAGCTTCACACTGGTGGTGAGGAGTGTTCTGTGTGTGCTCTGATTTAAAGTGACTACTTCTGAACCCTCCTCCTGCTCCTAATCAAAACCTTATCTGAAAAAAAAATAAAAAATAATCAAGCAGTTTGGGAACATCAGCAAACAGGTGAAATTAACAAATGTGAAGAACAATTCTACTTCTTTGTCATGTCCATGGAACAGAAGGGAGCACACTGCCTCCTTCTCAACACACACCAGACAGTTTCAGTCTCCTGCACAGCAGATCACTGGGATCTACTCTGTTCCCTTTTGGAGCAACACAGATTAGTCAGGAGTTATTCCTGGAGTGATGCAAATGAAATTCTTACTGAAGTCTAGAGAAGGAGTTAGCTGCTTACATGTCAGAAACATGGCAGATATATTTGCCATTTCAGAAACACCCCACACTCCTCTTCCTTCTGACAAGGCATGTCAGAATCATGTATATATAAGGAGAGAGGGAGGCAGAAAGGGAGAAATCCTTTGCTTCTAAAAGAATTCCATTTCTGACAAATCTAGGTGTCAATGTTATGCTTCATCAAGGGTATTGGTTAGGTTTCTGGGAGGGAAGGGAGGCATACTTGTTGTATCTATCTTTTTGACCAGGCCCCTGCCTTTGGCATGGAAAGGCACTCCTGCAGTCTTCTTGAGCTGCTGGGCAGTTTCTGTTGCTAAAAAGAAAAAAGGCTTTAGTTATTACAGAGTCTGTGCTGAGAAAACACAATACATTGCAATATATATCTAATATATGATACAAAACGTTATTAACTAAAATGAATTGTCAGGGGGGGACAATGGAAATATTTAAATGAAGTTCTGTAGAACACCATAAAGAGGTTTGAGTCTTGTTTTGAACAAGACCAACTAGTGAAGTCACACACAAGAAAGAAACAAGCTGCTGCAACAGAACAGCAGGTTCAGTAAGCTGTTCTCATCTGTTCATCTCCATGCAGTTGTTGCCTTTTGTCAGCTAAAACCCTCTTGGTTTTACCCCTCATGCAGCTCTGCTGAGTAAAAGAAAATATTAATTGGCAGCACTCACTCACTCTCTGCTGCAAAAACATATGGCAAAAGAAAACTAGGTTCTCATGTCAGCCTTGTTTCAGAAGCTTGAACCAAAGCTGTCCCTCACAAGTCTTCACAACTGTTAAATACACCCAGGAGAGGATAGATCAGTGCTTTAAAAAGCTACAGCTTTTCCTGTGCCTTGCAATCTGAACAGCATTTAAAAATCAACTCTGATTTTACTGTAACCAAGGCCAGAATGACTTGCACCTGCTCTTCCACGCACACCAGTCTGTCGGAGGCAATCAATCAGCCAGCAAAGCTCTTGCTCTCCAGTGTGGGGATACACATTAACATTTTCTGTTCTAAGTTTTCCCTTCCACCATTTAACTTGTTACTCAATCTTCTCCACCAGCTGGAGCACTACTTACACTTCTGCAAGAGTTCAGCTCGGAGGGTGGCACTTTTAGGTTTCCTTTTCAGCTGGAAGTGTTTCACTGGGGGAGTAAGTGGCCCAGCTAGTGTTGTCAAGGCATTTTTGTTTAAGTACTGGCATTCCAATGGCAACATTGCTGAAGTTTCACATTCACTTACTGCACAGAGAGTTAACACAGGACACATGGGTATTAGCACTTCTTTGATAGTTAGTTACAAAACATTTTACAGCTAGGCTGGACAGGTGGTTTTACATTTACTTGTTTAAACACCAAGAGTAACTGAGTTTTAATTCTTACACAGTCTATAACTAGTTATTAGGATGTTTGTTTTTCACATTAGCTTTGTAAGAGCTTCCATGTTACTTGCACCCAGTCAAACTCTAGGAATCTTCAATACAGCTGCTGCTGTCAGAGAAGTTGAAGTGATTGGATTCTCACACATAAAAAAAGGAAACCACTCAAAAGTCCAAACCAAAAGTGTGAGCAGACAAAGGATCATTTGTTTACAGTAAGAAAAACTGCTTCCACCCTCAGGTCATTTCATTACTGGCCTGCTGTAATCCTCCCTCAGTTCTGCTCGTTGATGCTCAAGGGCTTTTTCTAGGCACTGTGCTAAATGAAACCCCAGAGCAGGAGCAGCTTTGCATCACCATGTGCTCAATGAAAACCCCAGAGCAGGAGCAGCTTTGCATCACCAGTTACTATACTGGTTGAAGCAGCAACTGTTAAGAGTCAATATTTTCAGCTGCTCAGCAACCCCTAGGCAGCTGGGCACCAGCAGCTTCACTTTGATGGTGGCCAGTCTTCCCAGTAACACCCATCACGTTGCCCAGGGAGGCCTGCACCCCCGGCTCAGCCCCCCAGGGTGCTTCCACACAAGGACTGCAGAACAGTTTTGGAGCTAACACATCTAGAGCAGAGCACTAGATGGGAAACTCAAGCTGCTGAGCTGCAGTAAGGCAGCTCCTGCCCACCACTGCTGAATCCATGGGCACTTCACAGCAGGGGACTCTCTGCCACTGCCATGCTGGTGCTGTGTGAGATGATTTCAGTCACCATTCCTCCAGTCCAGTGACATGCCAGGCCATGAACTGCAGCACTGCTCAGATGGCAAGGCTGCCTGACAGCTTGGCTCTGAAAAGCCATCCCACTGCTGTCACTGTCACCCACAAAAGACTTACCTTTTTCTCTAAGCTCTCCTAAAATATCTTGAACATTGGGATTCTGCTCTTCAAGATCAAGGTTAAGGGAGCCAGTATCTGGAAAGGATTTTAAAATATCAGCTACCATTAAGACCCAGGGGTCTGAATCCAAGGTAGCGAGCTGGATAATTTCAGTCAGTGCCCCTTTCATCTAACAAAAAAAGAAAAAGAAAATCAGCCAATTGGAAATCGTTCTGAACAGGTTATAGTTGGATTTTCATTTACAAAGTCACTAGCACAAGCATGCACAATGTTTTACTAGTGGGGAAGGGAGGAGGGAGGCTGCTTCACCAGTTACACATTAACTCTACAAATAAACAATGAACCAAGACCATTTCTTTACATTGCTTTCTAACCCAGGTTTGTTTTCAGCTTCTGGAAGCTCAAAGCTTTGTTTGACACCAAATGTTTCACTGCAATTAACAGGCCAGATCCCTACATGACTGTCTCCTTCCACTCTACACCAGTGTCCCCACAACTTAATATGTGTTTCATCTAATCAAAGCTCTACTGTTTGACAAAAACTACTTAATACAGAAGCAGACCCAAGCCCTCTAATACGTCACAACAAGATTTTCCATCTACTCAAAGTTTCTACAGTAAGAAAGTTAATTTTCTTTAAGCACCTATCTTATCACAAAATTAATAAATTATTATATTATCAAAGGGTTGTTTTTTTTAATTATTGATCAACGTAACTTTTATTTCATAGTGCCAACAGACAAGTCAGGGGTTTACACAGAGAACCTCTCATGAAAGTTGCTTTCCTTTATTCACAGGTAATCTTTAACCCCCCAGATGCAGACTGATCACCTGCTTCTAAGAAAACTTCCATGTTAATTTCATTAACTAAGCTTGTTTGATGCCTATCAAGCTACAAACCTAACAGAAAAGTATTTTAGACACTCTGTATGGTATTAACACTGAAGAATTTACAAGCAAGCCCAAGGAAATACTTGAATTTTGATTTTTCAGAATCCACTGTGGCACGTAAAGCTGAGTTACAGTCTCCATGGTTTTGAACACAGGGAGAAAAGCAAAATATTCTTCATGTTTATGCTGCATTCCTTGCCCTTTATTTAGAACCAGCCTTTTCCATATGAAAAAGTTCAATAAAGAAAAGTTCCACCAGACCATGTCCTCTGCCCTCCTACCCTAGAGGAGCTGGAGCAGGGACTAACACAGCTCCTGTGCCAAGGGAGCTGATGAAGATGTGGTTGTGACCACAGCTTGTGTGGGCACCCCACCAATGCAGGGAAGTGCAAACAACCATTTCCTCCATCCGAGGCAATAAATGGAAAATAAAGTCTCCTGTATCCTCCCAGTCTCCCCTTCCTACCTGGCTCCACAAACCCCTGCTTACAGCAGTGCCTGTGCATGCTGCTATGGAGGCTGTTCTGGGCACCCACCTATGGCCAAACTCCTTCCCAGGAGAGAGAGGAGTTCAGAAACAACCTGTTTGCCCAACTCTGGGCAAACAAGATTGTCACAAGGCTTTGTGGCAGAAAGGACATGGGGAAGAACTGTCCCTGCCACATACAGGGAAGCACAGGCTGCTAGTGTGTGCTGTGAGTGACCAGAGACCCTGCCTGGTTTGCATTTCACCAGCCTGGACTGGAGCTTTGACTCAGGTTTGCCTTTAAATGGCAATTTAAATAGATGTTCCCACTTAGCTGCTGAAGAATAATAAAAAAAACAATTAATTTGTGGTTTGAGAATGCAGGAAATGCATCTCAAAATAACAGAATCCCACGCAGAGCTTCTCTGCTACCTCACAGAGCACACACCCTGATCAGAAAACCTCCATCTGCACAGAGCTGCAACACCCAGAACCACACCAGCTCCAGCCAGGGCCCTCCTGCACAAAAAATCCTAGGGAACAAGCAGAGCCATCTAAGAAAGGCTCAGCAGGATGGACAGTCTGGAGACAGCAGAGGAACAGTGGCTGTGCAGGGAGAATGTGCCAGCAGCACTGAGGAGGAATTGCTACTGGTAATGTGCAGTGATAGCTGCAAGAGGCTGCTTCCAAAGAATCCCATTCATTTGGATTATGCCTAATTAATATAGATGACTGTGCCTTCAGACAATTGCATCAACAGCTGGCTAATGAAGCAGATGAAGTTGTAATTTTTCAGAGGCCACAGAGGTGATATTTAATAGGTGTCTGTATGATTAGAGTGTTTTCATTAAGCTAAAAGCACTGGATTCAAAGCATATTTATGCAACACAAAACCAGGGTGGCTACACTGTCACTAGTCTGTATGTTTTGTATTTTAATCACCCAAAAAAACAGGAGTGGGAGTGGTCAAGAGTACATTAGATTAAAATGTACCACATCCCATGAAGAACAGAGGCAAGAACCAGCCCTGACTGCCCCCCCTGCAATAAAGGGCAGGTCACTGCTGGGCTGGGGAGCTTCCCCTGAAGGGGATTTCAGGGAGCTCAGCAGCAAAATCCTCATTCCAGAGCTGGCTGGACCATCCCAGCCTAACCCTGGACAAATACAGTAAACCTTGGCACCACCACTTGCACTTGCCACTGGGAATCTGGTTACCAAGAGCACAATATACTAAATAAACAGAAGCAGCAGCCCTGCCAGGTTCACAGCTGAAACTCTGGTCAGCACTGCACTGAGCTTTAGGCATCACTTCAAATAACTGCAATTATCTAGAAAAAAAAAATCAGATGAAAAGCTGGGGGGGGGCAAGGAGATTCAAGAGCTAGCAAGCTCTGCCCAGAGATTTACAGTGGAAAAGGGTATTTTTGATAACTGCCTACAAAACACACTTAAAATGAAAATGGGAGCCAATTATTCTTATTAGTCAGCAGGAACAAATGAGCAGTAATGAGGTTCACAGCATGATAAAAAATTAGGTTTATTACCTTCCCCACGGGAGTATTATGAGGATTAAGTCACTTATATTTATACAATATTTGGAGTGTTAAATTAAAACATTATGAAAAATGACAGATAATACTTTAAAGAAAAAACCCTAAACACTTCAGTAAAGGACTGAGCTCCTAGAGCTCATTGCAGATTCTCTTGTCTAGACTGAAGCTTTCAGAGATTTAGAAAGGACCAGCAGCCAATTAAATCCCTTATACACCAAATACCACCACACTTTGATTCCCACAAAGTTTTCACTCGTGTCTGCTCCCAAGTTGTTTCCACATTATTCTGCACCTCAGTGAAAATGCCATTAGATAGAAAACCAGAAAAAAATGTATTTTGAAGGGAAAATAAATGAACTTATTATTAAGTTCAGTCTCTTCTCTAGAGAGTGGAATGTAATTTATCATGCTACATGATAAACCAGAAACAACCTGCACCCACTGCTGAGATTCCCAAAGCTGATGCAATCTATTTTCCAATACTAGGGAGTTTCCAAATGCCAGCTCAGTGCTTCTCACCCCTGATCAATGGGCTGGCACAGGGCATGGAAAGCACCCATGTGATTCCCAGACTAATGAAGCTCTGGCACCACAGGGAGCTTGATCCTTTTCAGCCACGGGATGAATTCCACCCCCAGGAGCTACAGGTATCCCACACTGGAGCACTGCTGCTAGCAAAGACACTCTGTGCAGCCCAGAAAAGCAGTATATGTATATATACATACATATATGTGCATGTTCTGGGTATCACGTGCAAGGAAAGATTGTTTATGATTCAACTCAAACACTGCCAAAGTGAAAAATCCCACAATAATTTTGCTACTGAAGTAACAAGAGCTTTATATGTGGATTAATCTGATCATTTTCACAAGACACAGCAAGTGACTTGCTCTTTTTACATACACTGTGTCCAAAAGCCCAGACCAAGTGGCCACCATCTCCCTAAGGAGCAGCTTTAAAAGTTCTCTCAGCAGCCCAGTGGACATTCTTGCAGTGCTTCCACAGCTTATTTCAGCTGGCTTGACTGTTATTTATGGGCATCCCTAGGCTTTTTTCAGCTCTTTTCTAGAGATGATTGTCAGCTTTTTCTAAACAATGCAATACTTATTTCTTCCAGGCTATTTGGATATTCACACTACTGCAGCTCCCAGGGTGAAAAATTCTTCTGACTTGAGCTTATGCACAGCTCCCCATCCTCCTTTCTGGCCTTGGGTGCTTGGTTTGTCAAAATACAGTTTATCACACACAAGGCAGACAACTTGTGCACACTAGACAGGCACTGACCAGGAGTATCACGTTTTAATAATTAAACGTTGGCAAGAATTAAGAGTGGCACCAGTTCTATGTCACAAGACAGATGCCAGCAGACCCTAAAATGTGATGCTTGTGCATTTTCAGCTTAGAAGGAGGTGAAAACTAAGCACACAACACTCCCAGCTACACACTGTCCCCCCACACCCTGCCTAGAACGTCTGTGTGTTAAGCCTAAGCAGCAGCTGTGTCCTAGCCAAGAAATAGGCTAGTGCAAGCAGAGCTGAGAACACACAAGCAGGTGAGGATTAACCACACACCACCTCCGTGTCTGCTACCAGGAAACACCACCCTATGTGGAGGAAGGAGGAGAGGAATTCCCCAAATCTGGCTAAGAAAACCCCTTCAGTGTGTCCCAATCCCTCTCCAACTGCTGCCCCAAACATCAGCAATTGCCTGCTGGTTAAAATAAGCTAGATACAGATGAGATATGATCCAAGTGAATAAGGTTGCAGAGCCAGCTCTGGCTCAAACCAGCCAACCTAAAGCTGGGGTAGGACAGAGGAAAGCACCAGCTGTTCCCAAAGCAGCAGAAAAAGGCAGGGCAGGTCTCCTCAACTGAGACCCGGCTGCAAGATGGGGGGGAACAGCTCTGCTCCGTGCAGACCCCAGCCCTTCCACGGCCCAGGTTTCAGCACTTGCTGCTGTCCTTCCTAAAGCTGAGATGTTCGCCTTGAGACACGTAGGATGAAGCAGAGTGAAGAAAGCCTGATACACACCCCTGTCCCTCAACGCTTCTGCCTCTCTGTCCTCATCCCAGAGCCAGAAAAAACCCTCCTCCCCACAGGCACCCCAACCGCATCAAACACAGCCCTGGGAGCCCGCGGGAAGGCGTAAGGTTTCTCCTCCAAACTTGCTTTCCAAAGACCAGTGCCAGAGATACCCCTAAGAGCAGCAGCAAAGCTTCCAACCCCCCCTCCCCTTATCCCGTAAGGGCTTCTCCTCCCGCCACAGAGCCAGCGCTGCGAGCTGGGCCTCGGCGGAGCGCTGAAGGCAGCCCAGACCTCCTTCCTCCCCTCACCGTGCGACCAGAGGCTGCAGGGGACACGGGGGGGGTGGCTGAGGAGAGCGGTCTGCCCGCCACACGCACCGCCGAGCGCGGCCGGGCACCTGCCCCCTGAGGAGCGGGGCCCTGAGGAGCGAAGGGCGGGAAAAGGCAGCGCGAGGCCCCGGGGTCTCCGCTCCCCGCCGGCTCCGTCTGCAAAGGGCGGGGGGGGGGGGGNGGGGGGGGGGGGGGGGGGGGGTGCCGGCGCTGCCCGCTGGTGCTGGCGCTGCCCTTCTCCCCTCACGCCGTCTCCCACCGCTGCCCTCACACACACGCATGCACACACCCCGCTTCCCGCGCGAGCTCCCGCCCCGCTCTCACCTCGTCCACTGCCCGGCGGGGCAGGTGCAGCATCCCAAGGAGCAGCTTGAGCTTGACGGCCGACGAGAGGCCATGGAAACAGAGGCGGATGTTGTCGATCACCGAAGCCGTGAGCAGCGAGGCGATGCTCGGCGGAGCCCACAGCTCGTCCGTGGAGCCCAGTTTGTTGTGCAGCCACAGGCCAGTGTCGCTCTCCCGCATCGACGCCATCTTGGGAGCGGGGCGAAAAAAGAGGGGATTCTCCACGGGCATTTTATGAAGACACCTAAAGGGAGGAAAGGAGGGGGTGAGGACCCCTGCGGGTCGCCGTCTTGTTCGTAAAGGAAAATGGTGGCGTCCAATGAGGATGCGCTAGGAGGGCGGAGATTCTGCCGTAACCTAAAATGGCGGCGCCCGAGCGGCGGAAAATAGCGAGGCTCTTCTCATTCAATCGTCCAGATGCAAAATGGCGCCCGCCACAGCATTTTCTGCCGTATCGCAAGATGGCGTCGCCTCCCCCGACGGAAGCATCTCCCTCGACTCGTTATTGTTCCTTGGGCGGCCCCAACTTCTCCACGGTTCTCCCGGGCCGAAAAGGGCCGGGAATCGGGCGCGGGGGGGCGGACGGCAGAGCTCGGCGGCAACCCGGAGCTCCCGTTCTCCTCGGCGGCCGGCGGTTCCCGCGCTCCCCTCGCTGCCGGGAGCCGCCTCCCTGTCGGAGCGGGCCGAGCAGCGCCGCTGGGGGCGGGAGAAGGGCTGAGGGCCTCGCTGGCAGCCCGCCCTTCCTGCCCGGGGCTGGGCCGGGACTCGGCGCTTGGCAGAGCCCCACGTCTCCCTTCCTCGCAGCGCCCGGGGAAGGGGGTGGGCAGTCAGCGGGCTCCAGCATCACCCAGTTTGCGTTCTGGGGTGGCTTCCCTTGGCTTCCCCCAGCCAGCACTACAGGGAGCACTTTACACTTAATAACACTTAAAAGCTCACCCACCTCTGTGCTTCCTTCGGGTCCTGTTCGTCCTCGGCTTTCTTCGCAGCTGGGGCAGCTTGCGAGACGTGAACCCCACCAGCTGCTACCATTTGTCACCACTTGAGTGAGGGTTTTTATTTCCTAATTATCCCCAGGGGGTTTTTGTGCTGGGTGCTGCAGAGCTGTAGGAGGGTTACCTCGCTGACACGCCTGCAAAACTCAGGGGTTGTTACGGGTACATTCATCCTCCCTCGTGATTGAGCTCGTTGTTATTTAACATGAACAATTAATCAATTGCCTGAATCCCAGTAGACTCACGAGTTGTTCAAGTGCTGCACACACAGTCAATTTTAGGGTCTAACTGAAATTAAAGCACGGGGATTGTAGGAATGTGTTCCAAATTCGCCTCTTTCTTAAAGTTTTGAATGAAAAGATACATTTTAAATACATTTTTCCCTCGAAGAAGGTTGTTTATAACCTGATTTTTCTGGGTTACCAAGGAAATTATTCCTGAGGTGTTTTATAATTCCTCAGTGTTTCATTTTATCCTTGTTTCCAACACTCACCAATAACCAAAACACTGAGTGCCTGCAGCTCTTGTGTGCTATGAACACTTGAGTTTCATCAGTGTGCAAGTGTTTTAGAGCAAAGAGTTTCTATGTTAATTAATTATTAGTGCATTTGGGTTGGGTTTTTTTCCACATCTAATTCAAAATGTGTGTGCATTTTGTTGGTGCCACCAATGTCTACTCAAACCAGATGTGATTTGAGACAACTCGTGGCAGCTGATGTTTTAGAGCAGAAAAAAAGGAGTTGAGACAGTTGGTTTGGCACAGGAATCGTTCTGTCCAGAATGTCAGTTGTCCTCTCAGTGTGCTAGTTCATACATGGCTGTGGGAGAATTGCTTATCCACAGGCATTTATATTTACAGTAGATATATTTATCTGTGAGTTTAGACAGAAAAATAATAAGAGACTGGGATAGATGATTAAATTGAGCCAGAAACAGAGCAGTGGATCACCCGGGGTACGCGCGTCTGCCCCGGCACCTGCTAGGCCGAGGGATTCACTCCAGGCTGGGGGCTCTGCTGGGAGAACTGTGTTCTCAATAAAACACCCTTCAAAGTGGCACCATGGTGACAACATCCCCCAAACCTGCTGGGGTGGCACAGCTTGGTGCTTCACCCTGAACTCTGCTTTCTGCTGCGGGCAGACTGGAATCCTTGGCCTGACCGTCGGCCTGAGGCCCTGCGGCCTCCCTCCCGCACTTCCCTGGGCCTGCTTTGAAGGGTGACTTGGATCCATAGCCCTCGAGCGTGTTTAGGTGCTGGCCTCTGGGCTGGTGGAAGCTCAGGGAGGCTTGTTTCGTGCTCTTTGTTCTCACACCTCCCTCGAGGAGCCTGTTTTTGGAGACTGGAGTGGCTGTCTGGGCTGAGCCGCCCTCATCGCTTCTTTTTCTGCTTCATTCGCTTTTTTTTCTGCCAAAAGCTTTCTTTCTTTATTTACCTAAACTTTGTTTAGCCTGAGTAGTGATTTTCAGAGAGAAAATATCTGAAATAAATAGATATAAAACTGGTTATTCTTCAGGGATTCCTGCAGCTAGAAAGTGTACATTTGATTTTTCTGGCAGTGCTTTATATCTCACAAGATGGAGTACAGCATCTGCAGAAGTTTTCTCCTCTAAATTGCAAAATTCTTCTTAGAAGTTGGTGATACTGAATATCAAATTGTTGGGAAGAGACAGACTGGGGTGAGACACCCTACATTCACCTGCCCAGTTGTGCCAGTACTCAGATAAAACCAGACACAGTCACGGATTCCATCCCTCTTCATTACCTCCAGGGACTTTGCCAACATCCATATATTTCTCTCCTCATTTCTTGTCCCTCTTTATTATGTTTCAGAAACTGTTCTTTACCTCCTTCCTTTTTTTATTACTCTTTATGGTTGGAATTCAGTCTGGAGGAGCCCCTCTGCATCACCCCTTGCTGTCACGTGCAGCATGATTGTCTTGCTCTTGTTATAAACTATTAAACTCAATTTTCCAGCCAGCTTGATTGTTTCACCCTGCTACTGAAGGCAGAAAACTACTCCAGAAACTCACTACTCTAATTTCCCATCTAAATTTCCATATTTATGAGTCAATGGAGAGCCTGTTTTTCACAGTCTGGCTCTGCATCAAATTTTGTCAGGACAGTGAATTTTCTCCATCGGTTTTTATGATTTTTACAGTGACTCTTCAAAGGTTGATTTATTTTTTTTTTGCACTTGTGTTGTTTTCATTGCTGTGATAAAATTCCAAAGAAGCAGGGGAAAATTACTGTCTTTTTCCTCTTCTCCAATTCAGTTGGGCTAAACCAAGGAGGAAGCAGCTGGAGTTTAAAATATTGTTTTCCCAGTTTTCAGTTGTATTAGCGAGGGGGGTGTTTAAATCCAGCTTAATCCATTAATCCCCTTTTTACTGTCTAGGGATGTGAATTAGCTGGAAGGAAGAAGTATTGAAAGGGATTGTATTGACACTGACATGGAGATTTTGATCTACAGCTCTCAAAGCCCTTTTCAAAGGTGACATTCCAGGTTTAGGTGTTCACAGGGATGTAGGGAGTGAGAAGAGCAAAGGTGGGAAGAGAAAAACAAGGAGAAAATGAAAAAAAACCCTTAGTAATTAAAAAAACCAAACCAGTAAATATTTGGTAAAAAAAGATTGATGGCAATTTTCACATTATTTCCTCAAATTTCTTCAAATCCTACTTTTATTAGGAGACCATCCTTGAGTTGAACGAGATCAGGAGTGATAAGATGCTGAAGGGGGCAATCCGGGTGTAGCTGCCTCACTGGCACTGTGCTGTTTCCTGGGGTAATAATGAGGGTGTAATTTACTGTGACTAAAGAGAATAGATTGTCCAGTGACAGGCAGACAGCCCAGCAGTGCAGTTTTATCTTCAATACCTATCAAGTGACACAAAGCAAGGAAAGCAGCCCCAGCTTCCCTGCACTGTGCCAAAGGCAAAGCTGCCACACGCCTCCCAAAGGTAATCCCCAGTCCAAGCCTTGCATCTGAGCTGGAAACAGCACAGTCCCGACCTGCAGGCTGCACAGAACCCTTCCTCAGCAGCTGGGGGAATAAGGTGGTAGAATGCTGGAGCTGGTGGGGCAGGGGGAAATCAGCTCTCAGTTTGGCTACGTGGCAGGGAAATGCAGAACAGGGAATGAGCAAGCAAAGGGAAAGCTGATCCCAGCCAAGCATGAGGAACACCAAAACAAGGGTGGATTTCAGATGGTTTGCTTGTTTGTTTTACTGACATTTGCTCTTTGCTTTTTCACTGTTAAAAGCTTCACAGATGAAATGCTAAAGGTCCTAATGATTCACTACAAGCCTTCACAAAACTGTTCCCAGAAGCAGCTTTTTGGGAGTCTAGGGGGGTTGCTCAGAGGAGGGCAGTTTAGTCACCCATGCAGAGATGACAGGGTCGTTTCATCTTTCAGCAGGTTCAGTGAAAGGTCTTTGGAAAACATCTTGTGAAGTAGGAGGACAGATGGATGTGCCCGTGGAGGGGGTCTGCTGTGCAGAACCATAATCATGAGAATCCTCAGCACTTTAATAGCTGATTTACAAGTGTGGTCCTATCCTCATGGCTGATTTAATGGGAGTGTCTCTTACCTCCTGCAGCTGGAAGGGGCAGGACCTGCTGCTGACAGCTCAAACCACCCCTACCCTGATGGATGCAGAGAAGGAGGTGTAAGACCAACCTGCTGCAATGCCACAGCCCCGGGGCCAAGTGTGTCAGCTCTGTGCACTGAAGCTTGGGACATAGATGCTTGTGAGCTACAGGTATAACCTCATCAGTGCAGTGTTCCAAAGGGAATGACTAGGAAAAAATCAACTTATTCTATATTAACTTATGCTTTCCCTAGCTCTTTAAATGTCTCTCATATTAATCTTAGATCTGTTTATACCCAGAGCTGCACCACCTTGTTGCTCTTCAACAGCAACTAGTTCAAAGCTCTGTGGTCTTTTATAATTCTGATATTATGACAAAGTTTGCTCTGGTAAATATATAGGTTTAAAATAATCGACAACAATCATGGTAAAAGTCTCAAACAATTTCAGTCTTCATGCACTTCTCACCTACAAGGTTTCCTTTTATGGTTCCTAATGCTTTGTTTTACATAATGCATCTTTAAATTAGGATAAAATCTTATTAAAGCTTTTCCTGCTGCCAAGTCAAGCATCCCGAAGTTAGAAAATGTCAGAATTGGTGTTGTTTACAGAACTCTGATTTGCCTCCCTTTGCATTTGATTGCAAGGGAGTCAGCAATGACAGGAGCCCATTCAGTGCACAGCAGTCACTTAATGAGCAACTATTCACTGTTTTGTTCTCTCTGGAACGCTTGATGTGGGACTCTGTGCCTTTGAATTTACTGTTCAAATCCTGCTCCAAGGACAGTTAGTAGCTTAATTATGGACTTTTCAATGGTATTGTGTAGGAGCTGAGAATCTGACCAACAGAATGGCATGTGTTTTGATAATATAAAGTAAGGAGAAGATGGCACTAAGCTAATTACATTGCAGCTGTATTTTTCACCATAAAAGCACAAGGTTAGAACTTAGGCTTTCAGCAAAACCCTGCACCCAGTTCATGGCCATCCATGAAAATGTGGTTTTAAGTGGCTAATTTAATAGTCTGGGCAGAAGACAAGAATAGATTCAGTCCTTCTGAGCAGCATTCAAGCACCTTAGCCAGCAACCACTTTTTTGTTCATTCCTGCAGTCACTGTGTTCCCTTTCTGCAACAAAAGAGCCAGGATCCTCTGCACAAGACCTGATTCATCACACCATCCTGACTCAGCTCCATGCCATGGTCCCTTCTGTGCCCTCAGTAGCTCCATACAGCTCTATACCAACATGCTGCCCTAAAGATAATGGGAAAGTTGCAGAGGGAGAGAAAAAACTAAACAAAAGAAAAATGTTTTACCATGGAAAACAAGCCCACTGGATGTATCTGTCCAGATCACAGCCGTTCTCATTCCTGTAACCAAAAGGTGGCAGCATATTGTCTGCTTTCCCTTTCCATCCATCCCAGCTCCAAGCTCCTAAATAACCTTACTTGCTTATTTTGTCCAGAACAATCATGATGACTAAGGAATGCTGATGAGATCTTAGGTGATATCAACTGATTATCAACTTTAAATAGAAACAGGAATAGATCAGAGGCTGGTGATTTTATCCTGTTGTTTCAATGACAGCCTGACTGGCTTTTGGAAATGTGAAGGGTTAAATTTCAGCTCAGTAGGGTAACTTCTACCTACAGAGCTTAACACTTTCATTAACAGCAGTGATTTAGAAGGCCAAGCCAATAGTCTCTAGCAGGCACTATTGATCTGTCAGACTTCACCTGGGTTTTGTTCCTACTTAGGCACCTCCTGCTTTGGTGAACAGCCAGAAGGCCAGTGGGACCAGTGGCATCCAGAGGAGCAGCAACGATGGAGAAAATGCTTTCTGCAGTGCAAATACCAAGGTGAAAAGGAGGTGAACCCTCCAGCTGAGTTTTCCTGCATGAGCACATCAGGTCAGAGGCTCCTGGAAAGATGCCCAGAGACACCCATTTCCCTTTTTGACCCTGTAAGGAGATCTGGAGGTGGGGGAAAGCATTCTGAAACACAGCCTGCTCTCAGAAAACACTGCAGTGTGTGTCCTTAATGTCTCCAAACCCCCATGTGCACATCACACTGCTTCCTGCTCTCCACGATGGCTTCCCCTGCTCAGACTGCCCAGCTGCTCTGTGCTCTGGCCTGGGAACTTTAAATCACTTTGCTCTGGGGTGTTGCCTGGATTTAACAGCACTGTTCCCAAGGCACTGACAAGCTCTTTACCACAAGGGTAAATACAGCCTTTCAACTTGAGAGAGCTGAGAGCTTCAGTTGGCTCCACTTGCCAGCTGTAGAATAGATCAGAGAATCAGAGAATGTCAAGGGCTGGAAGGGACCTTGAAAGATCATCCAGTCCAACCCTCTGCCAGATGCACAGAAAGGGGAAGAATATTTCTGCTAACTACAGTAAACTTCAGGGTCAGTTTTAAACCCAAACATATAGAGTCCTAGAATCACTCAGATTGGAAATCCCCTTGGGATCAGCCAGTGCAACCATCACCCTGCTCTGCACAGTTCACCCCTAACCCATGGCCCTCAAACCCAAACAGCCCTGAAACATCCCCAGGGCTGGGCACTCAACCCCTCCCTTGGGCAGCAAGGAAAGCAGCAGGGGCAGTTAGTGATGAACCCTGTCACTCAGCACCATTCCAGTGGCTGTGGGGGGCTGAACAAATCCTGCCCTTCAGCAGAGCTTCACCTGAGACCTGTCCTACAGCTCCAGGCTGTGATCCCATGGTTCTTCCCAGTTTCCCATGCATGGGTGTCATTTCCCATGGTTTTTTTGCAGGTACTGGGGCAGCAAATTGACTCAAGCACCACATCGAGCTGAGAAGACTTTGGGAAAAGTGTGAGTGATGAGTCCAACAGCCTGGCTTGGGAAGCCTTCCCTGGAGCAGGAAAGTCCCTGCTGGAAACCCCCCTCTCCCCCCAGCCTGTCCCCTGCCCGTCGGTGCTGCGTGCTGCAGTGCTCTGCATTGTTGCCATGGCAGAAGCCTCCCCACAGCGGTCCCTGTTCAGCGGAGGTTAGGAGAGGCAGTGCACATGCTCAGAGATGCTGCACTTCTTCTCCCAGCACTTTGCAGCGGCCATTTCAAAGAGAGCAGCACAAAGGCGAGACAGCAGGTACCGAGGGGTTTTTTTTTTTCTTCCTTTGTTAGAGGGGGTGAATTTTCCAAGTCCGTGCAGAGATCTGCCTCCGTTCCCAGCTGCACCGCGGAGAGTTCCACCCTGGACCCCAGCGTGGTCATCCCTCGCGGGTGGCGACATTCCCACGGGCGCTGGAGGTGATCCGAGGTGATGGCAAAGCGATTTGGAGCAGGGCTCAGCGACGAAGCTGAGCTGATGCCGGGCGGGGTGATGTGTAAGGTACCCCGGGAAAAGTTTAGCAGCTTTTCTGCTTCGTTCTGTTTAACCTTTGCAGGTTAGAAACACGAGAACAGCCCCTGCTGCTGCTGCTGCTGCTGCTGCTGCTGCTGCCCGGGAGGCTTCTGCAGTCGCTGCTTTCTAAGGAGACTGTCCTCCTCATTTTCTGCTGCTCCCAGGCACTCTGCAAAGCCTGGTGCCACTGGCAGGGCTTGATTTGACTGCACATCACCCTTAGCTAACACAGAGAACCACAGCTGCTTGTGATGGTTTAAATCCCTTTATTTTAAGGATTGTAGGAATAAGAAAAAGGATCACATGGGATCAGTGGGAGGGGTAGAAAACCCAGTTCTGAGGTGATAAAAATTGAATTACTTGATTTTTTTTTTTTTTTTTTGTGGGCCCAAATATATCTGTGACTCTATGTGTAGATGCCTCTTGCACCTGAAGCATCCCCTGCTTGTATCTCTAGGTTGATGTGCACGGGGAGGGGGTGTGTGGTGCTGCTTGCTTGGCTGAGCTGCAGGTTTGCACATACTGCAAGTGTCTGTGCAGAATTAGCAGCTGAGTCTGAACCAAGGGATGGCCCATGTCAAAGAGCAAGCTTTTGCTGCTCTGTGCTCCTGGCAAGATGGGGGAAAACCTTTCCTTTCCTTCCTGGCCTCTCTCTGTTACCCTTCCAAAAGTGAAATACAGGCTGCTCTGGGGAGTGCTGTACACCTGTCTTCAGTTTTGATGCTCTATGCAACCTCTTCTTACTTAAAAATCAGGAAGGAGCAGAATGTTGTCCTGCTTTGCCAGGTATTTCTAAAGAGATTTTTCATCTGGATTTAACTATTTAACCTTATTTGATTCTTTCTTTCTTCCAATTGAATATACAGGAGCAGAAGGTAAACTTGGCTGAACTAAGGACTGCCCTAACATTTTTGAGCCTTGGATTCAAGTCTGTAATAGTTGCAGTTTGAGCCAGTCCCAAGATCCCTGTGTTCCCTCTTGATCTGAACAGTTTACCTGTTGGATCAAGAAAATACTTCATTGGAAACCTAAGTACTCATAAATATTCTGTGAAGGGCAGTTGTTGCCCAGACTATACCCACATTCTACCTGTATGTACCTGCATGGTATGACCTGTCTGGGATGTTCAGAAACCAATGGCTGCAAATAAGGTCTGAAGCCCAGATTAAGAGAGGAAAATGGTCAAATATTTTTGGTGCATTTACCATTACAAGTTTTAAGTGTGAATTTGTGGAGGTTTAAGTAGTTTCCTTAAACTTAAACTAGTCCCAGAGCAGGCAAAGCTGCTGGCATCCTGGCTTGCAAATGAAACCCAAATCCTCCATCTTCTTCATGTCTAGGGCCATTCTCCCTCAGTTGGGTTTTGTGTGCACTGCTGGAAAAGCACAGAGAACTTTTGTCCACGCTCTAGATCTTTGGCTATTTGTTTTTCCTTTCACAAAGGAAGCTGCCAAGGCTTTGGCCACCAGGAACAGTAAGTTCTCTGTAACAGAGCCCTCGTACCTGTAATGTTATTTAACTCATTTATGTCTCCTCACAAACAGAGAAGCCTCCATTCCCAAGATGCTGGCACCTTGCCTCCTGAGAAAAGCTGTCCTCACAGTCCCCTTGGTGGTGGTGGTGGCACTGCTTCTCACTGAGCCTGCTGGAGCTGACCAAGAAGTGGGAACAGCCATCCCAGCTGAAAGTATGTACCACCCATCCCAGCTGAGTGTG
>VYZU01032497.1:0-22401 GCA_013401355.1 Ceyx cyanopectus | reverse complement strand
AAAAAAAAATACTGTCTAACCACCAGAAAAAAATGTAGCTTTTTAAAACCATAAAAAAAAAAATGCGGAAACTAGTTCTTGCTTTTCTAATTAAGCTTCTGCTTCACAAGTCCAAGAAAATGACTTTTCATAGAAAAAAGCCCAATCACAATAATAGAAATCAAACCTACTAAAGGCAAGGATGGCTGTCAAAGCTTATGCTCTCTTCTTTCACATTCAGTCCCACTGAGAGAAATAAATTAACTGATCAGAAGTGTAAAAAAACATTGCTCCAGAAGCCAATATTTGAGAACAACAAGAAGAAACACCTTCAAAAGTAAGGCATAAGGTTTCAGGCAAAACATTTTTCAAACACTTGAAACTTACACTTTTCCAAAACTCTCCCCCATTGACTGGAGGAAATTCGTGCCTGGTGGTGTCACACACATTAAAAAATCATTATGCCATTGAAGGCATCACTGCTGCTGAAAGGCTTCATTTGGTTTTGGTTTGCTCTGTTTGTTTCAAGGTTTCTGTAACATTTACTGGATGAGTTCCAAGTCTGACCTGGAGTTATTCCCATCCACCCAGATGGTATCTCTGCATGGGACAGGGTGTGGAGGAGGGACATCCTCCTTCAACCTCAGCTGAGGAGCAGCTCTGCTTTCTCCTTATTTCTAAAGTTATGGAAAATCTAAAACTCTAAGAGAACCAAGCAACAGTGGCAAGAATTAAAGATTTTAATGTTTTTCTTATTACTTCTCAGTACTAATTAACTCACAATAAATACTTGTAAAATACTTATAAAATCTAAAAATTTGAGTATGTGGTTTCCTCAAAATTACATGCATTTTCACAAAGAAAAAATTTCCCCCCAATTCAACTCAAGAACAATGATGCATCATCATGTATGACTTGAATTATTAAGTTAGCTTATTGAGAATAAACTGCAAGTCATAATAAAAATGCTATATTTATTCCCAACATGTATGTGATCAACATCTCAGGCTAGAATAACTGAGAAAAGCAGGAACCANGGGGGAAGAAAGAAGAAAACAGAAAGAAATAGTGAAAAAATACATTGTGGAAAGAATAAACTGAAAATTTATCTTTTCCAAGGTGAATATAATTCTTTCTTTGAAAGAGCAGTATGAGAACAGGGACATGGGTGGTTACAGATCCTCACTGTCCTCTCACTAGGCTTTACATTAACATAACAAGTGTCCTCTTGATAATCAGGATCCACCAAACCTCTCAAATCTGTTTCTCAGCCTCAGTGGCAACACTGACTCTCAACAAAGCTACTTACTTTCAGCTTATATAAAATCATTAAGAGTAGCCACTCAATTACTGTACACGTTTGTCCACCCAGAAAAAGGGTTAAATCTTTTTTACTCAACACATATGAAAAAAATGAGACTTAAACAGTAAACCCCAGTAATAATTGTTGCATGTGAAGCAGGAACTTAATAATTGAATAATTGAAATGATTATTAATTATTTGTTATTAGCAACAGACGCAAGGAACTGGCAACAGATGGTGTGAGATGGTGAAGAAGAGATGAATTTCCTCCATTCACTTTTGGCAGCCCTTCTGCCCAACCAGACCATCTGTGCCACATTAGAAATGTTAGAAGCCATACCATACATATTGCTGAGATGATGCACGTTCTTGGACTGTTTGCTTTTCCAACCCAAACTCCATTCATCCCTCATGATCACAGAATTAAACAAAGCAGGTTTTATCATGAAGATTCTGACCCACACTCCAAGGCTGGTTCCATAGCACACTGCAGAGGTGAGGCAGGATTTGGTCTGAACCATTTGCAACCAGTATGTGATGGAGCTGAAGTTCTCACAGCACAGACTCCACAGATGAAGAGGAGTTTAAATTTGCTCTTTGGGAATCATCCTCACTTTACTTTGCAATCAATTTCCAAGTGAAAATGCCTAACCTGCTTACAGACACCTGACAGGGAGATGAATGGCATCGTCCCTGATGGCTCTTGTGATTTTGTTTCATGAGAGCATTTAACATTTGGACATTTATTTTTGTTTTCCTTCTGCTTGGGAATTTTTCTATCATATTTGTCTAATGGGTTTTGTAGAAAGAGCCCTTTCATCCAGCCAGTAGGTCTCCATAACACTTTGCAACTTTGCTACAAAAATAGATCCACATATTTAGATGAAATATTGCTTACCTTTACTTAATATATTTTTAATGTTAGCAATTTCAGCTTAATGGACACGCACACCAGGATAAGGTCTGGAAAATGAAATATGATCACGAATCTAAAAGATTTCCACAAATGAGATTTGTTGATATATTGTGATCATTTTAGTGGAAATTTAATTGACTAAGAAAAAGGCTAAAGAAATCTGTTTCCAGTTAAATAGTCAGGGTTTTTTTAGTGCAAGACTGTACTTTAAATTGTCCTAGATATTTTGTCCTAGATAACATATCCAAATCCATCTGCTCTGTGCATCAGACAAAACAGCAATTCATAAAAATAAGGAATGAGGAGCTGGATTTCAGGGGCCCAAAGCAGTGCCTGAGCACTGCAATGGATGTAGGAAGTGGGTTCAGCACCTGAAACAGAAACTAATTCGATTTGCTTTGTTCTTTTCCTTCTTTCTTTGTGTTCCTTTAGCTTGGCAGTAAAAGGGTTCAGTATAAACAAAGAAACTCCAGTCTCTCTCTTATTTTGCCATTGGAAGAGTAAATTCTACCACCATCAATACTGTCAAAAGGGGACAAAGGGAGAGAATCAAGGAGTGTTCTGTATTTAGTCAGGACAAAGCTTGCCTTAGCTGAAGAAAGACATGATATTAAAGTGCAAATTTGAACACAATAGTCCTGATGTTCTGTGCTTATGTATCTTTAATAAAGTATTGAAAGCATTTTAATGACTACTTTTTGCCATGTAACTCCACTGGTTCGTTTCTCTGCTTTCTCCTTATTTCTAAAGTTATGGAAAATCTAAAACTCTAAGAGAACCAAGCAACAGTGGCAAGAATTAAAGATTTTAATGTTTTTCTTATTACTTCTCAGTACTAATTAACTCACAATAAATACTTGTAAAATACTTATAAAATCTAAAAATTTGAGTATGTGGTTTCCTCAAAATTACATGCATTTTCACAAAGAAAAAATTTCCCCCCAATTCAACTCAAGAACAATGATGCATCATCATGTATGACTTGAATTATTAAGTTAGCTTATTGAGAATAAACTGCAAGTCATAATAAAAATGCTATATTTATTCCCAACATGTATGTGATCAACATCTCAGGCTAGAATAACTGAGAAAAGCAGGAACCAGGCAGAATTGGCAGTGATGTATGAACACTCTGCACTCCTGTAAAGAAGATTTTTTTCCCCCCAAAGTTTAGAAGTTCAGTACAAAGACAGGATTAAAGTATTTCCTAGTGCTTCCTAGCTCTCAGAAATATGACCTATCTTCCTCCTCTTCTTCACAATTTTAAGTGTGTTATTGTACTCTGGAAGATTGAGAACAATACTAGGTAACACTGCACTCAGAATACTCTATATGAGCATTTAGCATTCTTTGTACAATTCAGCACTCTGATCCTTCTTNCATCTAAAACAACAACAAAAATATGCTTTTGTTCTTTTTGTTAGCTTTAAAACAAAACTACTCTTTTGCAGGTCAAAAAGTTAACTACTAAACACTTGCAAACAAAACAGTTTACAGTACCAAGCTAATCCCACAGTATGTTTTCAATTTTCCTTCTTCCCTCCCATTTGACTGAAACCACGTCTTGAGTTGAGTTTGAACTCAGAGATTCTTTTGATTGCCTTGAAACTTCCTTTTGTTTGCAAATGCCTACTTGAGCACAATGGATGCCCCAAGTATAAAGAGTATCCCCTTCTAAACTGCATTTCTCACAAAGCAATTAACTCTTTGTTCAGGAAAGCATAATGGCTTTCAGCAAGCTCTGCAGAGCCACCTTCTTTTTAGTGACTCATCTCAAGAGTCCAATAATTCCTGAAAACCAAAGTGCCTTCACCTATCAGATATTTCACCTCCTCCTCCTTTCTTGCCATGCTTTGGAACATCTCTGATTCACTCAGGAATGTCTCCTTGACCTTGGCTTTATACATTATCTTGTCATCTCTTGGCTTTTCTCAATATCCTTTCTCAGGTCATCTCATCTCTACTTTCCATGCTCTGCAATGTCAGGATATTCAAATGCTAATATGATCAGAATTTATGAATCAAAAAAGAGACTGGCACACTGTCCTTTCTGAGAAATGAGAGTATTTGTATGCTGTCATCAAGGCTTCATCAGTTTGGCACCAGAGTTATATAAGAAGGTTAGATGGGTGACCTTTCATGGGTAAAAACCAGCTGGAATATGTAGCTAGTGGGTCAGGGATGGGCCCAAAGCTTTCAGGATTCCAGAGTTTCAAAGAAAGGCCAAAAAGCATAACTTTATTCCTGGACAGAGTTCACAAATAGCCATGAAGAGAATCTGCCCTCCCAGATTGAAGAAGAAATAAGCCACATTACATACAGCTTGGTTGTTAATTCTGGCCCAAAATACTTCAGCTAACGTGAACCAGCAACATTTCAGTAGCATACAACCAGTCAGGTCAGAAACAGCTAGAGATCTGCTCCTTTCTCCAATAACCTGCATTTCTGAACTCTTCATTTCTGACAGAACGAAAGACTGCCAAGCAAGCAACAAGCACTTACTGTAGGTCTTGGAATCAAAGAAATTACGCAATAAATATACAGCAACAAAAACTTCTACTCAGTCAAAATCTGGTAAGAAATCACAGCCTAATGTGTGAAGTTTAGGACCCCTTCTTTCCCAGCCTGGCCTGTTCTCCACAGCAAAAACCTGGCCAGACCATACTGAGACCCATCTTCCCTGCCACTGCCTGGAACAGTCCTGGCACACCAGAAATAAGAGGGTGATTTTTCACACTGCTTTCCCATTTCCTATTATAACATCTCTGTTTCTTTATTTATAACCCCAAATGTGTATTATCTATGTATGAGATATATCTCTATATATTATATATTATCTCTATAGTTGCAGGAAAATCTCACTTAAGATATTTTTCTAATTTCCAAATATGTTTAGTTACTAAAAAAGGCACCAAGTTGGCCACTAAACTACCAATAGAACACAGTGTCAACTAGTCATAAAAGAATCTGTTGGTGATTTAGCTGTTTATTCCCTATATCAAAACTTATTTTCATTATCATAACAAGTTTCTGTTCCCTAATGATCCTACAGGCATCAAGGAAACTGATTGTAAGCTAAATGAGTAATTGAATTTGACACTGATGTCCCAATCCATTATATTGACACTCAGATTTGAGGCAAGAGACACGTGTTAAGCTTGGATGTGACCTGACCAGACTTCTCTACAAAGACAAGTTAAATTTTGCCCATATGGATGATATGAATCTGTTCAGGGTTTGTTGGTTTTGGGTTGGTTTTTTTTCAACTTCCATCACAAGGCAATTAAGTATTTTGGTTCCTATATGGTAACTAATATTCTTGCACAGCTTAATAAGGATTTCATAGTTCAGAAACATGTGACAGCACAAGTAACTACCAATCTGTGTCCTTTTCACACCAGAGGAAATCAGTTTAATATCAGAGATACTAAGATACTATCTGCATACAATTCTTCCCATATCCTAGTACACACTCCTCATCTCACTTCAAATTCTACACTTTGTTTTCAAGTGTTTCTTTACCATCGTAATTTCTACTCTTATTTTTAGAACACAGACCTGGTCAGGTACATGGATACTCACCTAGCTTAAATCTACAGAGTAAAAGCTCCAAAGACACGTGGATTTTATACCTGTGGCTCTTTGTCTTTGGAAGAGCTTCTACAAATAACTCAGGGCAATGATCTCAGAAATGAGAATGAAAAAGGATTGATAATTCAAGGGAAATAAAAATCATTCCAAAGAAAGGATGCACCCCAAGGGATGGATTGTGTTTTGTGGGTAGAGGTCATAACTGGCCCTGTTACACAACCCTGCCTAGTGACCTGAGCAAAGTGTGGGGTAGAAAAGCAGGAATTCTGTCTCTGGAATTGACTGTCTGCATGGGCCTGGCCAAGCAGCAAACCTCTTGGAAGCATGACAGCACAACTGTGTTAACTGCACCTGAAAGGAAACATTGGCTGAGGAGGATCTTTGCTGTTTATCTAAGTGTTGAAGAGGCAACACTCAGATTTTATTCCTTTCCTCATACATCTCCCTCTCCCTCATCAAACACTTGACAAAATTGGAGCTCTCTGTCTTCTACTAGAAATGTCTCCTACTGGGAAGCTACTTTTTGTGAATGTGTTCAAAATAGATCATTAGCAAGTTTGCCAAAGGAAAACTCTGTTAAGCTGCAAGATTTTATTCCCTGAGAAAATACATTTTACTCTCATTCTCAACCAGTATAAAAAGGAAAGACCTTTATTTTTTTTTTCCAAAAAGGCAAGCACAGACAAGATCACAGAACAAACGTGTTCCCAGCCTGAACCCAGACTAGACACAACCTCCACTGACTTCTAGTATAAAGGAACAATAATGGAATTTTTTTAAAAGGTTGGGAGAATAGAGCATCCCTCTTATGTAGAAGAGCTGAGCCACAGACTCGACAACATTTTCACTTTCATCTTATTTAATGATGTGTACCTGACAAGAGCCATGATTTCTGTAATAATCCTCAATCCCAAACACCTCTAATAAGGCTAAAGGTCGTAACTCACTGTTTATAGACATGTTTAGTGATGACAAGGGAGCTATTAAGTCAGCTGTTTAAATTAATTTGATTAAATATTAATTGAAAAAACATATAGAAGGTAGGATATAATAATTTTATTTTGGTTTGGTTTTGGTTTGAATTTTTTTTCCATCTTTCCTCATGTCTTTAAACTAGAAAAGTAAAGTACTTGGAACTAAGAGAAACAGTGAAGGAAATTCAAATTATTAGGAATATTTAAAGAGCTGTAAGAAGAAGTGTAAGCTGTGACATTTTTCCTTTTCAGACTGAAATTGCTTTTCCATGACAAAAGAAAGAGAAAGAGGTTGCCAAGTAAAATGATTCTAGATTCTCCTGTTTTCAAACCACAAGCAAACCAAGTCAGACAGAACATGTGCATCCAAAAGTTCTCCTTATATACCCCAACTGGGCCCTTCTAGCTAATTTCACTTGGTTTGAATCTTACAATGTGAGATCTGTGGGGAAGCACTAGCTAAGCTTTGGAGCCCTGAAGACTTTTAAAATAGAAAGATTACATTTTAATAATAACTAGCTTTTTAAATTGGCAATTCATAGAGCTTCAATTTGTTCATGATGAGGTTTCTATTCTCAAGAACAGGACAGAAAATGATCTATGAGGAAGAATGGATTTTGTCTGTTACACCTTGTTGTTCTTGTACTGCACAAGTCCACATAGTTTAAATGCATTTTACATGAGGTTTTCCACTGCCATACCTTTACAGAAATGTCCTTCTGTGCTAATTAGATGTGTTATTATATATGTAATGATTCTTAATAATTTCTAAGTGTTTTGAAATATGCCTCCTGAAGAACTGACAACTCCTCCACAGAGATGAAATGCAGCAATTCCCTCATCTGCTTGGGGGAAACAGAGCTAGAACTTACCATTCCTTCCAAGGGGATAGTGGCTTTATGGAGTTCAGTCTTAGATCACAACACATGTGAACCAGCACAGAATAACTGCAGAGGTTTGAAGCTTCTGATCCAGCTGGTTTAGAAGCCCCAGCAACATGGCAAAAGATGACTATTGACAAATAAACACCAACTGCAGAGCATGCTCCATTAACATCTCTTAGTTTTTGGATTGAAATAACCAGGGGCACGTGTTGTAGAAGAATAAACCTTCACACCTTCAGGCACTTTTCCTCCTGGTACAAATGGACTTAGCCCCTTGGTAACATAAAAGGAGGATTGTCTGTAGAACAAAGAACCTGCCTGTGTATTTTGTTGGGTTTGTTTGGTTTGAAAAAGGAGAGTCTCATCTAAAATCAATCAAAAATCAACCCATGAAGTGTAAAAAATGTCACCTTTTCTTTCATTCTTGACTTCAGTGATGTGAAGTTTAAAGGCTGGGGCTATTTTGGTGCAGTTAGGGTGAAGTTATCCTAATCCTCTTTAAAGCTCAGAAGAAATGAAGTTGCTATCAGTGTTTGAGTCATATACAGACATTTATTTGATTCACACATCTTAGGTAGTCTTTCCTGGTGATGGATAGACTGGAGCTCTAAGCTTTCTATTAGTCTGAGATGGCCCTTGGTGGTGTGCAGCACGCTGCCCTTGCAGCATCTATTACCAGAACATGCCTTGAACAAAACAGATCTGTCAAGAACAGAAGTGACAGACTACACCAAAGGATTCCCACGTTGAGTTTATGAGAGTCATCAGTATTCTAACAGTATCTGTTAGGTTCCTTGAAGTATTTTTCCTTTCTTAAATAGCTGTTTTTCATAAAACAAGCCATCTTTGCATTTTCAAGAGTGTGCATACGTCACTTGGTAACCATATATCTTAGTTTTAATATCTTATATATTGACATTGGTTTACAATTAGCTCCTAGTGGCAGTTAATCTGTATGATAAATTTACAAATACTCTGATTTTCTAACCCTTTCTTACAAAGCAGTGCCAAGACAGCAATACAGACTAAAGAATATGGACCATTTTCTACTGTAGCTTTGCCAATTCTGGTCTGCAAAGACACTGANTTTTTTTCCATCTTTCCTCATGTCTTTAAACTAGAAAAGTAAAGTACTTGGAACTAAGAGAAACAGTGAAGGAAATTCAAATTATTAGGAATATTTAAAGAGCTGTAAGAAGAAGTGTAAGCTGTGACATTTTTCCTTTTCAGACTGAAATTGCTTTTCCATGACAAAAGAAAGAGAAAGAGGTTGCCAAGTAAAATGATTCTAGATTCTCCTGTTTTCAAACCACAAGCAAATCAAGTCAGACAGAACATGTGCATCCAAAAGTTCTCCTTATATACCCCAACTGGGCCCTTCTAGCTAATTTCACTTGGTTTGAATCTTACAATGTGAGATCTGTGGGGAAGCACTAGCTAAGCTTTGGAGCCCTGAAGACTTTTAAAATAGAAAGATTACATTTTAATAATAACTAGCTTTTTAAATTGGCAATTCATAGAGCTTCAATTTGTTCATGATGAGGTTTCTATTCTCAAGAACAGGACAGAAAATGATCTATGAGGAAGAATGGATTTTGTCTGTTACACCTTGTTGTTCTTGTACTGCACAAGTCCACATAGTTTAAATGCATTTTACATGAGGTTTTCCACTGCCATACCTTTACAGAAATGTCCTTCTGTGCTAATTAGATGTGTTATTATATATGTAATGATTCTTAATAATTTCTAAGTGTTTTGAAATATGCCTCCTGAAGAACTGACAACTCCTCCACAGAGATGAAATGCAGCAATTCCCTCATCTGCTTGGGGGAAACAGAGCTAGAACTTACCATTCCTTCCAATGGGATAGTGGCTTTATGGAGTTCAGTCTTAGATCACAACACATGTGAACCAGCACAGAATAACTGCAGAGGTTTGAAGCTTCTGATCCAGCTGGTTTAGAAGCCCCAGCAACATGGCAAAAGATGACTATTGACAAATAAACACCAACTGCAGAGCATGCTCCATTAACATCTCTTAGTTTTTGGATTGAAATAACCAGGGGCACGTGTTGTAGAAGAATAAACCTTCACACCTTCAGGCACTTTTCCTCCTGGTACAAATGGACTTAGCCCCTTGGTAACATAAAAGGAGGATTGTCTGTAGAACAAAGAACCTGCCTGTGTATTTTGTTGGGTTTGTTTGGTTTGAAAAAGGAGAGTCTCATCTAAAATCAATCAAAAATCAACCCATGAAGTGTAAAAAATGTCACCTTTTCTTTCATTCTTGACTTCAGTGATGTGAAGTTTAAAGGCTGGGGCTATTTTGGTGCAGTTAGGGTGAAGTTATCCTAATCCTCTTTAAAGCTCAGAAGAAATGAAGTTGCTATCAGTGTTTGAGTCATATACAGACATTTATTTGATTCACACATCTTAGGTAGTCTTTCCTGGTGATGGATAGACTGGAGCTCTAAGCNGTAGAAAAGCAGGAATTCTGTCTCTGGAATTGACTGTCTGCATGGGCCTGGCCAAGCAGCAAACCTCTTGGAAGCATGACAGCACAACTGTGTTAACTGCACCTGAAAGGAAACATTGGCTGAGGAGGATCTTTGCTGTTTATCTAAGTGTTGAAGAGGCAACACTCAGATTTTATTCCTTTCCTCATACATCTCCCTCTCCCTCATCAAACACTTGACAAAATTGGAGCTCTCTGTCTTCTACTAGAAATGTCTCCTACTGGGAAGCTACTTTTTGTGAATGTGTTCAAAATAGATCATTAGCAAGTTTGCCAAAGGAAAACTCTGTTAAGCTGCAAGATTTTATTCCCTGAGAAAATACATTTTACTCTCATTCTCAACCAGTATAAAAAGGAAAGACCTTTATTTTTTTTTTCCAAAAAGGCAAGCACAGACAAGATCACAGAACAAACGTGTTCCCAGCCTGAACCCAGACTAGACACAACCTCCACTGACTTCTAGTATAAAGGAACAATAATGGAATTTTTTTAAAAGGTTGGGAGAATAGAGCATCCCTCTTATGTAGAAGAGCTGAGCCACAGACTCGACAACATTTTCACTTTCATCTTATTTAATGATGTGTACCTGACAAGAGCCATGATTTCTGTAATAATCCTCAATCCCAAACACCTCTAATAAGGCTAAAGGTCGTAACTCACTGTTTATAGACATGTTTAGTGATGACAAGGGAGCTATTAAGTCAGCTGTTTAAATTAATTTGATTAAATATTAATTGAAAAAACATATAGAAGGTAGGATATAATAATTTTATTTTGGTTTGGTTTTGGTTTGAATTTTTTTTCCATCTTTCCTCATGTCTTTAAACTAGAAAAGTAAAGTACTTGGAACTAAGAGAAACAGTGAAGGAAATTCAAATTATTAGGAATATTTAAAGAGCTGTAAGAAGAAGTGTAAGCTGTGACATTTTTCCTTTTCAGACTGAAATTGCTTTTCCATGACAAAAGAAAGAGAAAGAGGTTGCCAAGTAAAATGATTCTAGATTCTCCTGTTTTCAAACCACAAGCAAATCAAGTCAGACAGAACATGTGCATCCAAAAGTTCTCCTTATATACCCCAACTGGGCCCTTCTAGCTAATTTCACTTGGTTTGAATCTTACAATGTGAGATCTGTGGGGAAGCACTAGCTAAGCTTTGGAGCCCTGAAGACTTTTAAAATAGAAAGATTACATTTTAATAATAACTAGCTTTTTAAATTGGCAATTCATAGAGCTTCAATTTGTTCATGATGAGGTTTCTATTCTCAAGAACAGGACAGAAAATGATCTATGAGGAAGAATGGATTTTGTCTGTTACACCTTGTTGTTCTTGTACTGCACAAGTCCACATAGTTTAAATGCATTTTACATGAGGTTTTCCACTGCCATACCTTTACAGAAATGTCCTTCTGTGCTAATTAGATGTGTTATTATATATGTAATGATTCTTAATAATTTCTAAGTGTTTTGAAATATGCCTCCTGAAGAACTGACAACTCCTCCACAGAGATGAAATGCAGCAATTCCCTCATCTGCTTGGGGGAAACAGAGCTAGAACTTACCATTCCTTCCAAGGGGATAGTGGCTTTATGGAGTTCAGTCTTAGATCACAACACATGTGAACCAGCACAGAATAACTGCAGAGGTTTGAAGCTTCTGATCCAGCTGGTTTAGAAGCCCCAGCAACATGGCAAAAGATGACTATTGACAAATAAACACCAACTGCAGAGCATGCTCCATTAACATCTCTTAGTTTTTGGATTGAAATAACCAGGGGCACGTGTTGTAGAAGAATAAACCTTCACACCTTCAGGCACTTTTCCTCCTGGTACAAATGGACTTAGCCCCTTGGTAACATAAAAGGAGGATTGTCTGTAGAACAAAGAACCTGCCTGTGTATTTTGTTGGGTTTGTTTGGTTTGAAAAAGGAGAGTCTCATCTAAAATCAATCAAAAATCAACCCATGAAGTGTAAAAAATGTCACCTTTTCTTTCATTCTTGACTTCAGTGATGTGAAGTTTAAAGGCTGGGGCTATTTTGGTGCAGTTAGGGTGAAGTTATCCTAATCCTCTTTAAAGCTCAGAAGAAATGAAGTTGCTATCAGTGTTTGAGTCATATACAGACATTTATTTGATTCACACATCTTAGGTAGTCTTTCCTGGTGATGGATAGACTGGAGCTCTAAGCTTTCTATTAGTCTGAGATGGCCCTTGGTGGTGTGCAGCACGCTGCCCTTGCAGCATCTATTACCAGAACATGCCTTGAACAAAACAGATCTGTCAAGAACAGAAGTGACAGACTACACCAAAGGATTCCCACGTTGAGTTTATGAGAGTCATCAGTATTCTAACAGTATCTGTTAGGTTCCTTGAAGTATTTTTCCTTTCTTAAATAGCTGTTTTTCATAAAACAAGCCATCTTTGCATTTTCAAGAGTGTGCATACGTCACTTGGTAACCATATATCTTAGTTTTAATATCTTATATATTGACATTGGTTTACAATTAGCTCCTAGTGGCAGTTAATCTGTATGATAAATTTACAAATACTCTGATCTTCTAACCCTCTCTTACAAAGCAGTGCCAAGACAGCAATACAGACTAAAGAATATGGACCATTTTCTACTGTAGCTTTGCCAATTCTGGTCTGCAAAGACACTGACTGGGGAGGTATTTACCTCCTCTGTTAATCCTGTTTTTGTTGGGAATTTGAGTAGGAGTGCCATGATCTGGCACTTATATAATTTGGAAGCTACATTTTTTTTCAGTAAATAAGATTCTGAACCCAGTGTGGAATAAGAAAAAGGTTTTCTCTACCAAGTATCAAGATCATCAGAACTGATTTAGGGGAGGAACCAGCAAGCCCCAAACTCTACCAAGAGAAGACTCCAAAGTAAACTATCCTCAATAATTTTTTATTTCACAGTGAGTCACCTGCTTCTCTCTGTTTCTGATCATTTTGCTTTCTTGCTTATTTTTATACCTTTAACAACAGTCTTCATTTTGCATCTATTTTTGTCTGCTAAATGTCAAACCCTAAATTAGTGTCTTTCTTCAGTCATCTCCATCACAGGAGCTCACCTCCTAGATATGCAGCAGAGGAGGGGAAACAACATATTGCATGACAACCTGGCATCCAGCACAGCTCTCTTCAAAAGGAGCTTTTCAGCCTGGCTGTCTTTCCAAGTGACTGCTCAAGCAAGATAGAAAAATGCATAGTGAAGTATTATATGAATATTAAAGGGACATCACCTTTATCTGGTTAATATCATTACTTATTAAACTGCTGACTTTGGCAGACAAATTGATGTCAGGGTTTGGGGATTGCTTGGACCAATCTGAATGATCCTCAGAGGCTAACAGAGGTTCAAGTTGCACTGAGAAAATTAATGGCCAAGTATTCAGATGCACTGTTTGTGCTTGGAGGACATAGGGAAGAACTTCAGACCACAGCTCTCAAAAGCATTTTTCCTCTGTCTATACGAGTCATCTTCAGAGACAGAGAAAAATGGATATACAGAATATAGGACAAGGCAGAAAAAGGGCTGGTACCTGGGATTTTGGATGAGATCTGCATAGAAAAGCATGTCAAAGTCTATGCTAGACCTAAGCAAGAAGGAAAAGTTTCTGTCTTTTCAGATCACAGTCCTTGAAGTTCAAGGCAAGTCTTTGCCATGATTCTGCCCATCTGTCTAATCGGCTCTAAGCCTGGAGAGCCTTGGAATGGAGTCAGTGTCATTATCCCCTTGCTGTAATTGGCATGGCAGGATGGAGCAGCATGTACAGCCCTTTCCTGGTGTGACAGGAAGAGGGAAGAGAAACCAAAGCAAGTGAGCCAGATGTCACAGAGACCCTAAGAAGTGTGCAGGGATCCAGAGGATGAGTGAACAAGCTGTCTGCTTTTCCTACAGAGAAGTTATCTTTCTTCCCATCCTCCATTGTCTTGGGTTTTTCCAATGCACGTGACTTTCTGATGCTGGTTTTGTCCTTTTGACCAATGGGTGTGGATTTCAGTAACTGAGTATGAAACATTCTGCAGCTGATGAGCCTTCCCCTTTTCATTTGCTTGACACTAACATTAAAAGGAGACTGAGAGGGAACAAGAGTGTTTAAATGGCAATATAGGAGCATGCAAAAAAGAAGAGACTTAAGGAAAAATGTATAATCACTAACTTGACACTTTCTCAATCTCTGGAAAACTTTCTTGGATTTCTCTATCTCTCTGAGAAGGCCACATCCCACTACAGCTGGGATGCAAACTCTTCATCTTTAGATCAAAGAAGCTGGTAAAAGATGCAAGAAGGAGAAGCACTGAATTCTGTGGTATGTGGCACAGTACAACCCTGATCTATGCTACAGCTTTTCAGGTTGAGTGCCCATAGTGAAATCAAACCATTGCCTAAGTTGGGTAACTCCTGGGGCTGCAGTATGCTTTGATCTGTCACATCCTTCTAGGTCAGCCCAGAACTCTTATCAGACCTACTGTGCTTGTTCTTACCTTCCTCCTGCTCCTTGATGCTGTCTGTGCACGTGGGATTTTGGCTGACACTGGGAGGTAAAATACCATTACCCTGGTACAGATCTGACTGGAAAAAAACTCATCAAACACCCAAACAAAAAAGGAAAAAAAAAGCAATGGTACTGTTTTTTATAGGTACTTTTATAGTAAAGAGTGCTTTTGGTTTCATTCTTTTTCAGATTTCAGTTCTAGCTTGTAACTTGCAGAGTTAGTTTCAGATCTCAGCAGAAGTGCAAGAGCCATAAGCATTTAAATATTGCAGAGTCCTCAGTGCAGAAGGCACAGTGTTACCATACATGTTTCTCCAGAATCAAAGGTGAAAGAGAATTAAATAGGTTCCAGATGGAGTGGACTTTAGCTAAAGAGAAAAAGTCAGAAGCCTAACCATATGATAGACCTAGAGGCAACTCCAAAGCTGCCAGGAGCTGCCTTTGGAGTCTGCCAAGGAGACAGATGCTCGTGCCAACAGTGCATAGATTGGCATCATTTATATCACATCAGGCCTCGTGCTGTCGTGAAGCCACGGTGCAAAGTACCAAGTGGGAGAGCTAATATTTAGAAAAGAGCAGTCACACTGCATAGATTTAGATCATATATCCAGTAACAGTTTTCATCTTCTATTTACCCTTTTGGATCTTGACTTTTAAGACATGAAAGTATGTCTGATCTTCCTGCAGTCATTTAACTCTTCATGAAAATTTCACAAGATGAACTAAACTTTTAATTCTGATACCACTGCAAAACCTGGCTGTGAGTAGAGATCAAATACCTGATATTAATGTGGAAACAAAATCTTCCACTTATAAAGGAATTCCCCACCAGATCCAGGGAATGGTTTGAGGCTCTTTTTTTTCCTCCTTATTTCCACTTTCCAAAACCTGAATAAAAAGTACAAAGCTGCAAAGATCTAAAGCCACAATACAGATCCCCAAGTTGTTTTTCTTTAGTGGATTCACACATTGTTCCTCACTTCATGCTCTATCACCTGGAACATCTTTCTGCCTGCAAATAAATTATGCTCTGTATGGAGCATCAAGCCTAACCTTAGGCAACTAACAGCACAGAAGTGTACAGATGTATTACAGCAAATATCCACATTACACGCTGTGGCATGGCATTGGAACAAGTGCAAAGTCTTGCATGCAATTTTGGACACAACCTGGTTCAAGCATGGCTTGTTTAGTGATCACACTGCTGAGACTTCAGGTGTGATTGCACCGTCTGTTAAAAGCACAGAGTTTCATGGAGTTCTCTGAATATACCTGCTCATCTAAATCCAACATTAGTAGGGCTGTTCTGAACAAAATAGGGTGAGAATGGATAGAAACCACTGTCGTGGCACAGAGTGCATCACTGACATCAGAAAAGAGCATTCCAGCTCTGAAACACATCCGTAGCAGGAAGGATTAACTTTGTTCTCTACAGAGATCACACCATAAAGTGTGTTCAAATCTACCTCTCCCTGATTGAGAGCCTGAATAAACATTGACAATTATTTAACAGCTGTTTAGGCAGCATGTTTACATATCCTGGGGACTGTGCCATCCAAATATTGTGATTTCATTAAGGAGCTTTGCCCTAAGGAAGCTGAGGGATTGAGACTTCTGAGAATTGCAGAGCAACATGATAATTTTCCTACTGCCTTACCTGGGCTTCACAAGGGGTTGATCTGGAAGCAACCTTGCAGATGGCTTACTGCTGCACAAGTCCTCAGCAGCATGGTAAAACAGCATGGTCCTGGGGAAAAAAAAAAAAAGAAAAGCAAAATGCATCACCACTCTGTCAGACATTGCATGAACTACTACAACCACCACCACCACAGTGTTTTGATTATTTGAGGGCTTTCTGATGCATATCCATCCTTAACCACCTTTGGAGAGTTCTTCTAATTAACACCAACAGATAAGCCTCCAAAGTCACTAAAAATCCAAGAACCAAGCAAGCCCCAATGACTGGATTCAATTAACTCTTACAACCATTCCCTTCTTTTACTCCCCGTTAGCATACCCAGATAGACAGAGAGGATTCCTTAGTCAGAGCAAAGGTTCACTGAGCTCCTTCTCCTGCCTCCATGGGCAGCCTCAAAGGCACAGCCCAGGCTGAGCATCAGGCCCCAGGGAGCACACACAGCCCTATTCCTTCACCTGTCCCCAGCCATTTTCACCTCTTCATAACCCTCTCAGGACTGCCTTGGCATGAACCTGGCCAAGCTCTTCTGAGCCACTTTGAACATAGCCAGAAAATCTAAATTATAGTTTTCATAGCTTCTGAGAGATGAAACATGTAAGGATGACTAAATCATTCCTGAAATCTACTCACTCCTTGAGTGACCCGAGTTAATAACTGTTCCTGCTGCATGGAGAAATGCCAAGTCCAATGGTACATTTAGGCACATACTCGTTACTCTTTGCACTGCACCTAAATAACAATGTCTTTGTGCAGACCCAGACTCCTCTATTCTGGTATCTATAAATCAGAATAACCAGATTTCCCAGATCTGCCTTTGTGTAATTGCAGTGCAGGATCTCTAAATTACAGACCATTTGCTTTTGTATTCAGCTGCTGCTGACCAAGAGGAGATTTAAACAGCCTAACAATGCATATACAATATAAATCAAAAATTTAACATCTCAGACAAAAAACCTTTAGAGCAGATTAAAATACATTTGAGTATAGTATTTACTACAGCAACCAAGAACTTGTACCCTGCCATTACTACTGTGAGAAACAATTCAAACTGGTGGGGAGTTCTGCTCTTTCACTGGAGAAAGGAAATTCTGCATAAGTAACTCTGAAGTTATAGTTGCCAAACTATTTGTACAACAAGATTTTTTTAGGAATTCCTAGGAGGTAGAAAATGAAAGAAACTCAGGCTGTCTAATCAAAATATGAAAGCCCCAGTAGGAGAAGAAAGCTTCAACCTTCCAGATATAAACCATATTACCTAGCATTCACACTTGAGCAATTGATGGAATGCTTTACAGAGACAGCCACACAGTCAGCAGAATAGATAACCCTGGGGGTGAAAAAGTATATGAAATTCCTATCCCTCCAGGTATCATTCATTTGCTGGAACCAGAGGAGGAAAGATCCAGTGCTTTAGACCATTAAGACTACAAAGAAAATGCAATTAGCTCATATGCAGAAAATCTAAGTTTAGTCTGTATTTCCTTATGAAACTTCAAAGGGAAGAAAAAAAATATCTTTTTTTAATAATAGAAAATAACAAGCTATCTTCTTTTAATCGAGGTGTTACTGCAGTCAGTTTGAAATTATGACTGATCTTTTCATTTCAGAAGAACAACTTGTTTTTTCAATAGCTATTGACAATTCTTTAGGGCCCAATCCTAAGACAAAAGCTTTTACGTTGCCTCCACGGCTTTTACATTAGGCCTTTAGTAAACTGGAATGAAATCAAATCCCAGAACACTGATGCATGTTGCCATTTCTCAAACAGCCAACAAAAACTGCATCAGCACTCAGAGTCACAGGCTTTCTATCATCTCCTGTGAAATATGGTCCTTAGTGGAATGCAGGATCAAATGGAAACACTCCATGTACAACAGAGGGAAGAAATATGCTGCAGCATTAGGCATACAATCAGCAATAGGAATATTAACCAGGGTCATACAGGGAAAATATAGTTTTTATCCTGCATAAAACCCTCCAATGAACCAAAATACTTTATCCTGCATAAGCCCCTCCAGTGAACCAAAATACTTTCTGATGTCAGATGGTGGCAGCTGTAAGACTCAGTTGTGGTTTTTTAAATCTTGAGATTAGCCAATAAATTAGCAATTTAAAGGAATCTAGACAAAATTCTCTTTTGCCAAAAAAAGTTACAACTTTTCATTCTACTTGTTTGAGAGTCTTCTTCCATGCTGAGTGCCCAGATCATTTCCATTTTACTTCTGTAGGCTCCCTGTCACTTTTGATAGAAGAAACGGAACTAATGTGGGAATGTAAAAACATGGGCAAAATGTAATCAGGTCCCAGGGGAAAAGCCTGAACTTGTGAAGAAAGAGCTGAGCAGAGACGCGCACAGTTTCTCTATCAATCTAGGAACTGGGAATGAGGAACACACAGCACTCTGGCAGGAATCCTGTCCCAGCACTGGGTGCTGCTACCCAGATGCTCACTAGAGCAGAAAGCCCTGCCTGGGCTTCCCCCACAGTTTCTCCTGGTTGGTGTCTCTGCTTCACCTCCAGAGCATCAGAACCCCTTTTGCCAAGTGTCCAGGGGGACAACTTGGGCTTTCCTTTACAAGACAGCAGGAAAAGAATGTGCTGTCCTGCACTAAGGTTTTGGCCTGTGTTAAGGACATTTGGGTTGTTTGGACTATCTCAGACTATTGTCCTGGAATGCCTCAAGTGATTCCAACCCCATTTTAGCTTTGAATTGGGAAATGGAGTCTCCATCTCTGGAGACACTTAAGACCCGCCTGGATCTGTTCCTGGGTGACTTGGTCTAGGTGACCCTGCTCTGGCAGAGGGGTTGGACTAGATGATCTTCTAGCTCCCTTCCAACCCCTAAGATCTGTGAATATGGGAATGGTTCCACTGCTCACCTGCAAATGATTTCATATTATTTCATACAGCACAAAGATAGAGAATAAAAGGGAGATTATTAACATTACAGCCTGCTAACTGGCACACAAANTAAACTCTTTAAAAATCATTTACTTAAAAGTATCAGATTATTTGGATTCTCACAAGAGGAAAAAAAATCCTTTTAATCTAGAATAGTTTTTAAAAGACAGAAACTTTTAAATAGTTTTGATCTGCTCCTATCTTCAATTTTACTCTAATAAAATATTTAATAAAAGAACGTCAATAATTCCACATACTATACACCCTAGAGAAAAGGTTGGAAATAAATACTGCCGCATTTCTGTTGCACAGCATTTGTAAGATTAATTAGGACTCAAATTTAGGATGAAATCCTATCAGATCATTTTTTTTTCTCCCCACATGCTATGATTTCTGTATGATGATTAAAGTCTTTGCCGTGCTTTAAAGCCGAAGTCTGGGAGAAGCTATTCACCAGCCCTGAGTTTATGAATCCAAAATAATGAAATCACTTCTTTTCTTGTTTTAAAGCCTACTTGATGGCTAAGGATTGAAAGGAAAAAATCAGTGGGCCTTGACTATAAGGCTTTGAAAAGAGGACCCAGAAAGTGATAGATCAGATGGTTGATGGCTGGCAGATTGCCAGGGAGTCATCCATATGGCTCTCCAGAGCATGGCTGAATATGATGAAAGTTCTCTTTGATTGAAAAGCCTCCAGTTCCAGACGCTTGCCTCACACCCTGAAACTTGCATTAATAAGGCTCCATTCAGAACAAGTTTGCCGTGCAAAACATACTCTCATTTGGCCAGAAGATGGTCAATTATTAACACAACACTCATCTGTGTTTTCGGGCTCCTCACAAGTGAGAAAATTAGTCTTGCTGGAAGAATCAGCTCTCCCTGGAAAAGCCACAGCAAGATTCAACTCTGCTACAATATGATGGAAATACATGTCCCGACTACTGATTGATTTTAGAAGTCCCTCAAGATCCCTTAATGACACAGCAGATGGATTTTGTGATGCAAACAGGCCAAGCTATGCTGACACAATAGCATGAGAGGTGGCCGTGGATGTTGAGTCTCAGAGCCACCAGCCTGGACATGGGAACTCAGGGAGAAAGCAGATGTCTGATGAAGCTGAGAGCATCTCTGACATCACTCTTTATCTTGGTGGCAAGATCCAATTTGTGACCATATATATATATTTTTAAGAGATAACACAACATGTTCAAGCTGTCAATTGCTGAAGTACTTTTTTTGGGAACCCTGGGCATTGCAAAGATTTCCAGCTGCTTAGGAGGGCCAAGAGCTGATTGCCTGTGCCTTAACAGCTCTAATTTCCAGTGTCAAAGCAATACTTTATTAGATGATACTTTCATGCTAATGTTTTTAAACTGATTATACTGACAGACAACCAGAAGCAGAAAAGCAGCAATGATTATTTGCATTTTAGGCATTTATGAAGCTGCATGCTGGAATGCCCTAACACCAAGAGAGTGGAAATGTGATTAAATGGCAAGTGAATGCATGTAGCAGAGTCCAGGTTACACACTGACTTGTGATTCAGCCACTTTTAAGAGTTCATGTTTGAAGAACTGAGTCTCTTCTACCTTTACTTGACCCAGTTCATACCTCTGCTTTGGTTTATGCTTTAGATTCAGATGAGGTGTATCAAATATGATTCATCTTTTGTAAAAAGCCTATCATTTTTCTTAGAAACAAATCCAATTTGTTTATTAATCCCTCAAATATGTCAAACGGATTTTTAATTGAGAAGTAATTGCATTTTGCCTCATATAGTCTTTGTTGATTTCATAAGCTTATCATCAATCCTTCGGTGATTTCTCACCTGATAAAGAAATAACATATCTAATTAATCATGTTGTGTAATAACAAATTTCCTATTTAGAGGTACAATAATTAGATTGGGAAAATGCTAGGAAAACAAGAAAATAATTCCCCAAGGTAGAGGGATTGTGGGTTCTACTTGAAAGGCAGATACGCAGTTTGCAAAGTTGATTAATTAGTTTTAAGAGGATCTCAAAAAGCTTGGTACTTTGAAGTATGCAATCAGTTTGGAGAAAAGTCTATCTGTGCTTCAAAGATACCTTGTCCCAACTTTCAAAATATTATCTGTGGCAAAACACAGCATTTGCTTTGCTATATGAAAAACCTGTTTTCACTTTCGGAGACACAGTATGATAAATTTTGGCAAGCTGAGTGATTTCCTACCCTATGATTCATTTGGCAAGGCAGAAATGCTAAATAAGAAGCTTTTGCCTTGAATTTACATACCCCATCCATCCAGTTTCAGCTGCAGCAGCTGAGAGTGAAGATGCTAGCTCAAGTGAGAAGTCTTTTTGGACAAGAGTCTGTAATGAATCAATACGTGGTCATTCTCCACCATGTGCATATTTGTATCATTCTATTAGAAAGCCAAAACTGTTAGAATTTCTATACCTCTGATGTAGAGACCTGTGGCAGAGATGAATAGTTTAAATGAAGGATTCAAAGCTGACAACCTCAGCAGACTTTGGTTCAGAGCAACTGTGAGCAACGCAGCTGCAGATCTCACCCTAGCTGAACATATGTACAAACTTTAGCAGTGAATGGATTGTGTCCTGGAGAGGAAAAGGCAGGAAAAGAACATTACATTCTTTTAGGTACATCGAAGGGTATCTGAAAAGTCTCTCCAGTACAGAAGATTGAGAACTGTCCTATAAAAAGAGCAGAAATGTACGAAGAAGAATCACAGAGGAACTGCTGATTTCACTAAACCTCTTTGAACTCCCATTCCCCCTTTCTCAGGGCACTGTTAGAATAAACACAACTTTTCTACCTAAATAAATCAAGCAATAAAATACTAAAAGTACAAAAGGAGGAGTCATATGGCTTCAAATGAGTATCTGGAAGAGCAACAGAACATTATGGATCAATAGTTTTCCATCATTTGCCTATTGGATAAACTCTTTGTTTTGGCCAGCAGCTGGCCTGGGATTTGGGCAGTTCAGCAGTAACTGAATTAAAAGAACTGAGAGAGCAGCTTATTTTTACTTATTTTGTACCTTCTCAAACATATAGTCTTTTCTCAAATGTGTCATAGTTATTTGATAAATAATAAAAGCAGCTGCCCAAGCTCCTCAGACTTGTACTGATTA
>VYZU01032494.1:1162-17225 GCA_013401355.1 Ceyx cyanopectus | reverse complement strand
AACAGGTTGCCCAGGAAAATTGTGAGTGCTCCATCACTATGTTCAAGACTACGGTGGATGGGTCCTTGCACAACCTGGTATAGTGGAAGGTGTACCTCCACCGATGGCAGAAGAATTGGAAATGGTCCCTTCCCACACAAAGTATTCTATGACTCATAGAGTGCAAGATCTGTATTAAATACTTCCTTACAGTGGAGTTTTTCAACCTCCATGCCTAACTGGACAAGGTATTGTCTTAATCAGGCTTGTCAGATGTCTGGGTGTTATTGTTGCAGCTGTTGTTATTGTGCAAAAGACAGGTCACTAAGTCAGATGGAAGATGTCTGCACTTCATTGATCAATATAGACTTTCTGAGAGTTACTTCAGGGACTGATAATTTGGAGTTAAGCATTCATTGGAAAAAAAGCAAAGCCAGACCTCAGAGATTTATACATCCATTTCCACTGCTTGCCTTTTTCATTGGATGTGTCTGTTTATCCTTTCATGGAGATTGTCAGGTGCTTCTAGACTATGAGAGGTCTTCAGCAAAATGGATGAAATTAAGAAAAAAAAAAAATCAATCTCCTTATGAAGCCACAAGGCAAAAAGTCAGAGATAAAATAATATGTACTATGTATATGTTACATAAAGGTCACAGTAAGCCAATCTGTATTTGAAAGAGTCTATTTTTTTTAGGCCAAATTTCATTGAAAGAAGAATTGAAAGCAAGAGCATTCAGAAGAAAGAATTTTTCTTGGTGAGTCTACTTTGTGAACTTCTCACAGGTGGGTTTACATTCATCCAATTGTTTATGAGGCTTTCTTATCTGAAAAATTAAAATAGTTGATGTGTGATGCAAAGCTTTATTTCATTCCCTGCAGCAGTATGAAATACAGTGCATTTTTTTTCACTTTTAAGGGAAGTATCCTTTTTTTTTTTCTTTCCTGGTAGGTTGATTTCAGGGTAAAAGGGCAACTCTTTGGTTGGCAGTGTAAATCTCAAGTCACAGATTCATCAGCACTGGCTACATGCACATATTGTAAGCACAGATGTCTATGTGTTAAAAAACACTGACTCTAATACCACAACATGAAACCTCATTATTGACAGAAAATTTATTTTCTTAAATTTTCCCAGATACCAGTGAAGTGTCATAATATTGAAATCAGTGAAGCCACCTGCAACTACGCTCCACCGACATTAAGACCTATGCAAGCAGTACTCTTCCTATACTACTGAAATTTATCATTCTGAACTCACTGGTAATCACTTCAATATCTATCCTAAATTAATTAGTTATGATGCCTTGGACTTGAATTTTTTTCTGTGCTTTAACTCTCATTCCAGAAACTGAATTTAGATTTCTCAGAGTTCTGACCTCTTCCTTAATTATAGATGCTTCAGTAACGCCTATTACACATCAAGTATCCACACATTTTGGGTACTTGAGATACCTTCCATATCCTTAGAAGTTATTATTATGGAATAATTTATATTGATAAAAATATTGATTTTAAAGGGTAACAAGCAGATTTTTCACATCCCAGCAGCTTTAAAAATTCTTAGATGTGTAAGCAGTGAGTGCAAAGTAGGTAGAAAATGCTACTACTTCCATTTGCTAGACAGTGTCACTACTTTCACCATGGTTTTAGATGATTCTTTATCATTGAAAGTAAAATCTACTAAGTTTTGGAGTTAGCTGTTGTTGGAAAGTACAATATTCAGTGAAATATAATTTGAGTTCCTGTATTGGCTAAGCAAAGAGTACTAGCAAGAATGAAAGCTCAGGACATGAATCTGAAGTGGTTAAGGTAAAAACCAAGTTTCTGCTTCACAGTTGTGATAAAATTTATTTGTGATTAAGATACTTACAGGAACATGCAACACATGGACCAAGGAACTGTGTCTGTAAAGTGTTTTGAAAGACTTTAATATTTTTGTTTATGCAAATCCAGTTTATTTGATACAAGTTAGCATTAGGCTCCTGAGATGTACTACATATATTTAAAGTGTTACTTTTCTAACTCCTAGGCTTAGAGGAATAAAGTATGGTAAAAGATAAGCCAAAACAAAAAAATGTTTTTTATTCTATACCACATGGATTTTCTTACAATAGAAGTTAATGTTGCACCATAATACAAAAAATGTATGAAGATACATATTTGTCAACTGAGTGCAAAGTTCTGATCAATATGAAACTGAGACTTTGTTAATTCTTCTACATAAGGAGTAATATTTTAATTCAGTAAATAGTTTGAGAAATTTCAAAAATGTTCCATTGAGGAACATGTATATCAAGACACAAACTGTGTGTCACAAATTAATTTTGTGATTTCCTGAATCATGAACATGATCTTCATTACATAAGCATCTTACACAAACATTTTCAGCAATTATGAGATAGATCCCACCTTTCTGGTGACCACCATTTGAAGAAAACTTGAAAATTAGACAAAAAAAATAAATTACTGATTTATGAAAGTACCAGTTCTTTATTCATGCAAAAGGTGATGCTCAGAAGTGTATGACTTACCGTTAATTATTTTTGAGGTCTCATTATTTGGAAATGTCAATTTTCAAAAATATTTTCCAGATTATTCTGAGAACAACTGTCATTCCAAACCCAAATATTTTTTCATACACAGATAAAAAATGTCTATATCCTGAAACAGTTTAGATTTTATTTTATGAGATCCTTGAAATAACAACAATATTTCAATGCAAATAAATGTTTCACTTTCATTTTCTTTTCCTCATGTGGATATGTGACAGGGAAGAACAAAGAGATTAATTTTCTATGTTTTTGTCACCTGCATGTTGGGTCCTTGACCTATGAGCAATCTAAAGACAGTAATTCCTATTTAAGTGGCTACCTACTTTTAAGAAATACAAAGCATATGCCAAGAAAAAGAACCTTTCCTCCTCACAAGCAGGTTTTTTACAGTTGTGATGTTTTTTTTTTTCTTTTTTTTTTTTTGTCTCTCCTCTCTTTGTTCATTGCCTTACTTACAAAACACTGCACATAAAATATTTTTGTTAATAAAAATTATTTGAGGGTTATTTCCAAAAGAGCTGTAGAATTAGTGGTATATTTAACTAAAAAATAACACTAAAACAATGTTAATATAACGACTCGCTCAACACAAAGACATACANAAATGTTATCTAAATGCCTTGTGGCAAAAATTAGAGTTTTAAGACTGTGGTAGAGCATTTTTTACTGAGCTCTATTTGGTTTTTTTTTCCCTATCTATCATTCTATAAAATTGGCTAAAATAATTTTTAAGTGGCTGATTTCTACAACATCTTATAAACAGTTTATTTGAAGTATGATTGATTGCCTAAAAACATAATCGAAGATATTTTAAATCTATTTTGGATTACATTTACTATAAAGTTATACTTCCAGGGCCTGTACTTTGATGGTTTGTGTAATATAGCTAGTAAAAATGAAATGCATTTTTAGTATATTTGAGAAAAAAAAACCCATGAACAACAAAACCCACAACAATACAAAAGAAAGAAAAACATCCTGCAAAAAAAACCAAAATGCCAGAGAGGTTGTGGATGTCCCATCCCTGGAAATGTTCAAGACCAGGCTGGATGGGGCTTTTAGCAATCTGATCTAGTGGAAAGTATCCCTTATCATGACTGGGGCATTAGAACTAAATGATCTTTATGATTCTATGGGCCTGTGAAATGTCCATTGCAATAAACAGCTACCCAAGTTCTATCTGACATGCAGATGAGGATCTTTGGCTTGGCAGATGAGTTCTGGGGACACCCCATTTGCTATTTTTTTTTCCCCAAAGGTCAAAAACTGACAAACTTGCAGGATCAGTGAAACGTGGTTAACTGCCCTGCATGAATTCAGTTATCCTGATTGTGTCTAGAATCATTAGACCAATGAGTGCTTTTAAGAAGCTTTCATTCAACAAGAGGAGTCTGGTGGGGAAGGATAGAGCACTGTTTTGCCATTGAGGCACATCTTGGATATTTTTTTACCAAATGAGAATTTCATTATTGATTTGTTTTTATTATTTATTTAAATTTTGAGGGGGAGGTGGGTAATTAGGAAGAAATGAGGAAAACTCACATACATAACGGAAATGCTTTTAAAATTTAAAAATTGATTGCAGAAAGAATTCTGAACTTTCTCTAGTTGTTCTTAGCAAACAGGGTCTTAACAGTCCGTTCAAACTTTTTTTTGCCTTTCCATTTGTTTTAATTTATAATCACTCAAATTCAAGGAAAAGAATCTTAATTGCACCACAGTCACCTGCTCAGCATAGCGCTAACATGCTCACATATAGAGCATATATGGACACCATCTCCAGTTATGGTACAGTTATTACTCATTAGGAGCTGGTAAATAATAGAGATCTTAAAATATTAAAAATTCCAAATTAAGTGGAAATTAGAGAATGAAGAAATATCTTAGTGGAATTTTGAAGGCTTCATCTGAAAATATTAATAGAAGACAAAAGTCTACAAAGGGAAAATGTGAGAGTGGTCTAATTTGAAAATTGATTTGAAGTTATCACAAACGAATTGAAGAAAAGCAGAAACCATAGAAAAGATGAGCAGAAAAAAACCCAGTCTAATAGAACTTGTTGTTTTCTCATATAATCTTAGTAATTCTTCACTTGTTAGTAAATACTGACCACAAAACTCACCGTGTGGAGGAGTTTCTTTTTTCTTCCATGCCACTAGGTATTGGTTTAGATTAGATATTAGGAAGAAATTCTTTATGGAAAGAGTGGTGAGGCACTAGAACAGCCTGGCTAGGGAGCGGGTTGAATCAGCAACCCTGGAGGCATTTAACAAAGGAATTGACAAGATGCTTCAGGACATGTTCCAAGAGAGGGAATTAAAAAAAAAGTATATAGGGTTTTTTTGTATGGTAGGACTCTAGGAGATCCTTTCCAACTCTATTTATTCTGCGATTCTGTATCTACTGTAATCTTTCCTTCAGATTTATTTCTGACATCCTAATGAGAAGGTGGAACATTCTATATAGTATCAAAAAAATCTGTGAATTCATCATACCACTTTTGATTGTGGTATTTATTCTAGGAGAAGCAAGCCAATGTAGCTTTTTAATAAATTATTATCGAGAAAATAGTACAGTAGTCACTTTTCAGTCTTCAAAGAGTTCTGTCTGATCAAGCATACTGTGAATTGGCTGATTTGTTTACCTGGTTCAGTTTCTCTGCTTAGCATGAATACAAAGCTGCTTTGAGTGTTTTGAGAAACACTTCAGCATAATTACTATGCACATCATTGATCTGCTAGCCTCCTGGAGTTACTTGTATTTCACTGGCTTTCCTGTATGTAGTACTAAAATGACAGATAAGTTGACACTGAAATTTTGGGGTTTATCCTGAAATACATTATTAATAAAAATGAATCAAAATTATTTATGTGTCTTTATACCTATCTGTATAATTTGGTTTGTTTTTAACAAGTAAAAATCTTCCTGTAATGTGAAGAAAAAAAAATAATTGATTTTTCTATATTATGCTACATTTTCCTTCTGTCTGCAGCCAGAGATTTTTACCCCCATCCTTCTGGTAGTTTTACAAGTTCAGTTCTCAGAATCATACAGGTTGGAAAAGAACCTTGGATCATCAAATCCAACCATTTACCCTAATCTATATAAAGTTCACCCCTAAACCATGTCACTCAAAACCACATCTAAACAACCCTTAAACACATCCACCTGCTCAGCATAGTGCTAACATGTTCACATATAGAGCATATATGGACACCATCTCCAGTTTTGGTACAGTTATTAATTGCTTGACTTTCTGCAATGGCATAGTTCATCGAGAAACTTGGTTGGATGGGCATAGTAGTTTATGCCACGAAGGATACCAGAGCGTGTGGAATCCCTAGGATATCTCTTGATTCTCTCTCCACTCTGTACACAATTATTGGATTAGGTAAAGAATATCCTGACTGCCCCGTTCAAGTTAATTTGGATCCCAGCAGCTGGCTTTTGTTGCTATCGCTGCAACTCAAATTCTGCCCCTCTGAGGTTCTCCTCACCATCACAACTTTTACAGTGATTAAAAGGTTTATATGCTCAATGAGCTCCTTTATTTTTGTAATTTAGCTACTTCTTTATCCTATGCAGCTAATTAATATGCCAATAGGATTGTCAGTCAGGCCCAACACATACAACTGTCACAAGAAATCAATACACTTCAAGTCAATTGACAAAGAACCTTAAAAATTGGCCATTATAGTTGCTATTTGATGTAATTAAAATATTTGACTCAATATGGCTGATACCAGCACTAGACTTCCAATACTTACTCAAAGACCGTTTTCTTGATTGGCATGATCTTGGAAGATTTTCTAATCCCATTAAAAAAAAAAAAATTAGCACAAAAAACCTTATCTTCCAATAATATTCTGGAAGATTTTTCTTAGGATGAAACAAAATACAGTAATGAAAAAATAAACATTCACCTTAATACAAACACATNCGTCTGCTGTCTTGTCCTTGAACTAGCCTCCATTCACTCCCCTCATCCCGGTTACTGCCTCTGGTGTTACAAGGGCACAATCCAGGGTCCCTCTGCTCCTGGGTGCTACTAAAGGTGTGCCCCTGCTTCTGTTTCAGGGAGGGCAGAGCCTGGGTCCACCTGTCAGTCTCCTGTGCAGCCTCCCTGACACTCCTCAACCTACCGACTCCCTCCTGCAGTTGTGCAGCTCGGCAGGGGAGATCTTCCCCCTGCTCGCAACGCATACAACAGCTCTCGTAGCTGCCACTGGCTGCCAGGGAAAGGCTCTGGCATTCCTTGCAGCCTGGGTGGCTGCGTTTGTGCCGGAACTCCGTCCGGGTTCCCACGTCGGCTGTGGAAACTGCCGAACACGCAACTTTCTGCCGGGTCGAGACCACGGCTGATCTTACCCCGCGCACCGAGTGTGAGATCCAGTACAAATCAGCTGCCAACAGCCACCCCGGGGCACCCCCCGTCGAGTTCTGTTCGATGACCGGACAGGTCGCTCCCCTCCCAGAGGGTTCTTATCCCCTAATCAGCGGTGGGTGGTGCCGGTTCCGCCCGCGCTATGCCGGCAAGTGACCCGACTCGTTTCCGAGCGGAGGGTGACCAGCTGAGCAGCACCGAGGCCTCCGAGCCGGGCCGCGGGACCCGGACGGCTTTCGGTTCTACCGCGTTGCAATAGCCCTCGATAGCTCCGGCATGGCCCCCTGCTACCAAGGACAAACAAGCCCAGACCAGCCACTGACGGTGCCTTGACCAGCCACTGACGGTGCCTTACCCAGCTACTGGTGCTTCCGCGCCGGTTAGCCACGTGAATTTACAAATACCTGAAGTGTGGTTGTTAAGTAGAAGGGGTCAGTCTCATTTCAGTGGTGCCCTGTGATAGGACAAGTAGCAATGATAAAAGAACTAGTAGAGGAGTGTAGGGAAAAAAAATCTAATCAAAAGATGAGAAATAATAAAAATACCCTAATACAGGATGGAAAAAAAGGGAGGATTTGAAGCAAAAAGAGAATGGTGATAAAATAAATTCAAGATACTATGGAACTCTCAAAGATCATAACTGAGGAATGGAAGATGGGTACTAATGGATAAGATATACAAGTATTAGTCTAATAGAAAGAAACTACAAATTGTATAATTAACAAAAAGGAATAAAAAGCAGATGTTTTGATATATTTCTGCAGGGGTCTAATCTTCCACTGTCTACAAAGAAATAATGTTTGTATTATTTAATAGGTCATTTACATCTGTATAAGGACAGAAGGAAATGATGGATCAAGACATGTGAATAGATACTATTTCAATGGCAAATTACAATTAGATATACATTAAAATGACTTACAATTATTTTAATTTGTGGTATTATGCAGGTGAATTTACTCGTGTTTGTGTGTTAATTATCTAGCATGCTTAGAAGACCCTCTGAGACTTTCCTTAATTTTGCTTTTTTGTTAAAATTTTAATTGTAACAGGTTTATGGGAGTCTCTGGTGGAAATCTTGCAAACATCTTGTTAATGGAATGTTTTCAGAAGCTTAGGTAGCCTGCAGTCTAGCAGGTTTTGTTTTTACTTGCATAGTTTGTTTTTATGACATTTGGCAACAAATATTTTTTATGCTGCCAAGCTTTGTAGAGAAACACCACTTTGGTTTTTTGCTTCTTATTTCAGTGAAAGCTATTTTGCCTTTTTATACAGGAAAGTCCTGGGAGCAACTGTATAATTTGAGGCTTATTGTAGCCTCTTCTTTAAAAGTTAAGACTTTGATAGCAGTCAGATTCTCTAGAGAAGCAAGTCATGATTAGGACAGGAAGGAGAAAGTTCAAGAAAATGTGTTATTAGTTTGGCCTCTATTTATTGCTAAATATGTTGACAGTTCCTTCAGGGAATCATAACATTCCCAAAAGAATGAATTTGACTGGTTTGGCTTTTTATCTACTTGAATATCATGACTGAGAAAGTTTTAAACAAAGAAACAGTTACTCTTTTATAACTAATATGAAGTAAAGAAAGGGAAATTATCTTGTAAAAAAAAGAAATTAAAAGTAAGTGGAGAAACACTGAGAAACCATTAAAATGTAAGCAAGGCATTATTGTATTGGAAAATAAACATATATTTCGAATATTAAGGCACTACTGGGCTATTGTGTATATTTTTTCAATTCGGCCTACATCTAGTAATTTCTTCATTGATAAAATTATTTATTGATTACTATCTTGCTCATTAAACACCTTAATTTTAAACTTCACTGTCCTGCAGACATCTTGCTATTAACATCATTATTTCTTCTTCAATTTAAAACACACAGCTTTTCAAGATAAATTTTTCATGACTCTCCATTATTTTGTTGATGCTACACCATTGCTATTATGTGCAGAAATTCTACAGTTGTCCAGATATCTTCTCATTTAATATTTAATGATTTATCATAGTCACTTAGAGATTCAGAGCACTGTAAAGCAATTGAAAAGGAATAATATCCTCCACTTAGAAGAATTTGTGGTAAAGGACATAAATATATTGTTGATATTTGTATACAGAGGCACAACTATAAATATTTACATATTTAGACAACTAAGGCAAATCTATCCCAATTAATTAGTATTGAAAATAATTCAAATATCTGGGCTTTTTGTGAATTCTGAATGATGTCAGTCATTGTATTTAAGGTGTCCATTTGTTTTCTACTTCTAATTAGGATTAGTGTTGTAATAACTTTAACAGAAAAGACCTTTACAGTTTAAAAAAAAAAAATCAGTGAAGAGGAGGAAGAAGGAAGGACAGTTTGTCATCCATATGGTTGGCTCAAATGTCAAATTTTGGCATTTCCCCTCTACTTTTAAAATTAATCTAATTCTCAGAAATTATGGAATTTGGATTTTGTTTCCTAAACTTTTGAATACAACTGGAAAAAAAACCCAGAACTCTAAGTCTGAGTCTCAATATTTAACAGTTTCTTAATCTCCTGTTGCAGATGGGTGTGATTAATTCTAATTTTGCAAAGTTACTTTTCCTATGGTCTATACGAAATCTCTGTGGCTGTATTTTTGTCACATGGTGAATATACCAAAATAATATCTTGTAGAGTTGTAACCTATTTTCTATGTCTGTAGTTAGTTCTGTAAAACTCCATATGGTTTTATAATATTGACATTTTATTTGTAGGTTTTTTTCACATTTTCTGTAGCTCTCTCTAGCTAGAATAAAACATTTAAATTAGATAAATTCACCAATAGAAGTGAATTAGTGTGAAGAGTGCTTTACTCCCCAAGATGTAACTTTACACAGAATCATAGTTTGGGTTGGAAGGGACCTCTGAAGCTCATCTAGTCCGAACACTTTGCTTAAGTAGGGCTACCTAGAGCCCAGGGCATTGCCCAGCCAGCTTTTGAGTAGCTCCAAGGATGGAGACTTCACAATTTCTATGGGCAATCTGTACCAACATTCAGTCACTCTTGAAGTAAATATTTCTTGATGTTTAGATGAAAAATCCTGTATTTCTGCTTGTGCCCATTGCCTCTTGTCCTGTCACCAAGCACCACTGAAAAGAGCCTTTAATTCAGTAAATGCTCAATATAATACAATGTTGAAGTATTTAAAGATATTTTCAAGTAAAAGATAAAGATGCTTCTTTCTTCTTACTCTAACATCAATAACTAGAGTAGTGAATTCTTGGAAATTAAGGGTGTCATTTTAGGGAATCATCCCCATTCAGAAAAGCTCTGACACATATATGATATCTCTTTGATATAAATGAGGGTTATATCCACATCTATACTTACACAAAAATCTAAGAGCCTTCTTGAAAAAGACGTTTATGTCTTCCTGAATTGTAGCAACGAGCCATTATAACCATTATAACTATTAAATCAGTGCTTAGGAACCTATATGTAAATTTGAGAGTCAACAGAGCTGTTTTAGAAAGAAATAAAAAATAGCTATTTTATATACAGTGTAAGAGTAGCTTATGTAAATGCTAGTGTTACAGGTGTAACTTAAAGAGAAAAAGAATCCTACTTTCTGTGGCACACCAATTAACATCGGTTTCTGCTGCTTCAGATCTATGTTCAGCACACTTCATATACTGATTCATTACTAGGAATTAATAACAGGGTTATTCCAATAAATATGCAATGTAACAAGCCAAATCATACTTATATAACTGCCTACATACAACTACCCCACAGTGCAGCACAAACACTTATTAAGTTCCAGCTAATTAAAATCTCAAACAGATCAGTTTAAGTTCAGTCAAAAATGTCTATTTTGTGTCAATGTATTTGATATTAGGATATCATGAAGATGAGGTACATAATTGCTAAATTACTTAGCACTTTATGAACTCAGTAAAAACTTCTGTATTACTAAAAGCTTCTCTGACCTACAAAAATTAACAAGAACATGCTATGTGGATAGGTAAGAGTCAAATTGGATGTAATGTAGGATTTCTAATTTCAAAGCACCACTTGCAGCAACTTTTAGAACTTATATTCACAATTTAGACATCTATGCCAGAATCCATGTTCACACACTATTAAATTAGTTATAGCATAAGTATTTCTGCTGAAAAAAAAATATTTCTGCAGCCCTTTTCTGTAAAAAGTTTTTTGATCTGAGGTTAAATAACTTCATTTTCTATTATCAAACTGTTTCCTTAGCTGTGTTTGCATTTTTAAATAGATATGAGATGTCAGGCTGTCTCTCTGCAGCCTATGGACGATAGTTAACATTGGAGCAGAGATCCAACTGCAGCCCATGGAGGACTCTGTGACCCTGAAGGAAATCTGTACTGGAGCTGTCTGTCACTGGGAGGGTTACACGCCACAGGAAAGACCTACACTGCAGCAGTACATGAAGAGTTCATGAAGAGCTACAGTCCCATGGAAAAGACTTGGTTGGTGAAGTTCACAGCCAATTGTCTCCTGTGGGAGGGATACCGTGTTAGAGCAGGGGAAAAGTATAAGGAGTCCTGCTGCTGAGGAGGAAGGAGCAGCAGAGCCCACATTCCCCATCCCCCTACACCACTGATGGGAAGGAGGCAGAGAAAGTTGGGAGTAAAGCTAAGCCCAGGAGGGGTGTGGTGAAGATTTTAAAAAATATTTTATTTCTCATTATTCTACCTTTATTTGATAGGTAATGCTTTATAACCTTCCACTGTTGTAGAGTTTGATTCCACATGTCAACAGCTTCTTAACAGGACCACTTCATTTACCAACTTCCTGCTTTAGCTTTAGAAAACAGTGTCTCCTCTTTGATGGCTCTGAATTTATATACTATATACAGTAAAATGTCACAGTATGCAGAGAAGGTTTGTTGGGCAGTTTTTAGAAAGTCTATCATTTTTGTCTGATTTTATTGTTTGTGGGTGAATTTCTAAATAGCCATTCGCATCATCAGAGTGCTGTGGAATCATTGTGTTTATCAATGTCAGCAAAAAGAGGCTTCAGTACTCTGGGTATGTGCAGTACGCTGGGTATGTGCAGCAGCATCAATTAGAGATCTGTTTTAGAAAGAAGAAGAAAAGTGCTTGGCATTTTATACTAAATTAATTTAAACCAAAGCTCTTCCAGAGTCAGCAACTGTCAGATCCTCATCTTTACATGTTCTGTTCTTAGAATGAGAACACCAAAGGCCAGTGATTAAGAGATTAAAGTGGAAATTAATTTATTAACAACCAAAAAGGAAAAAAAAAAACAATGAAAGGGCTTCTTAGAATAGTTTTGCTTAAAAATCATATGAGACTCTCAACTGTTATCTGTATTCCTGGGTAGAAATTTAATGGTTGAAGCTGATTTTCTGTTTAAAACTAATTTGGTTTTATAGTTTTGTCTCCATATTGTATTAGACCAACATAGAGCAAAGACAGTGTTTTTGGCAGCTATATTGGATTGATTTTTAAAATTTTATCTGATTAATAATGCACATTTCTTGAAGAGTCAGTATAAAAAGCAGTAGCTCACAATAGTTTTAACTGCATATAATTAAGTATTTTAATTCCCAGTATGCTTAGTAATTTATGTGTTTCAGTTTGCATACAATTGTTATAAAGAATTGAATCATTCCTATTAAAACAGATGGGTGAGTTTTATCTTCAATGTAGTTTAAAGCATAAGATGAAATGAATAAACAGATGTGAGTGAAATCTGCATGCTACATATTTAATCATTTTAATTCATTTTTGCAAGTTTGTTGTTTTGATTTTTTTTTTCAGTGATTAAATAAAGCCAAGCTCTTTCCTCAATTACAACTCTTAAACTCTGTAGGAAGCAACTTTTAACTTATTTTTGATTACTAATTAACTTACTGGGGGGGAGGCAGGGTCTTTCTCACTCTAATAATGTACATTTTTCATTAAAAAAAAAATAAAATTCCCCAAACCAACCTTTTGGCAATTTGGCATATATTTATGGGAAAAGGTTTGATATTTTATATATCATCATCTAGAAAGTGCAACTGCATTTGTTTCTTTGACTTCTGATAAATGGTAGTTTTATGTTTACACACACCAAAGGACTCTATATTACATTGTCACAGTAGTGACTTCATTTTTGAAAGGTATCAACCTCAATTTTTTTTGGCATGAAGCTTATTTTGATGTCCATGTGCAATAGAAAGCTGTAGAAATTAAGATTTAAAGCAATATTGTGCTTTATTCTTTCTAGTTCAGTATGATTGATTCATTTTCAGCTTGGCACCAAGAGAAACTTCCTTTCTACTTTCCAGTTCTGAGACAGTTATGTTTACTAATAAGATGAAGACACAAGATGCTTACTCTTTACATGCAATATAATCTTACCCAATAAATCAGTTTCTAGATAGAATGTATTTCTGTGATCAACTACTTCAAAATAGTTGGCTACATATTATGCATTCATTACAGAAAGATTGTATAGATGGGTTTGTAGCATTTCCATATGAGACAATGTAGAGTGAAGAAAGATTTTTTTTCTACACACTGTGACATAAACCAGCTTCTTACCCTCAGTAAAGCTGTCCATGGATATACAAGAAAAATATTGTATGTTAGATTATTCCTAGACTTGTTTTGTTGCAGTTTACACATTTTGACACCAAGTAAAGCTGTAGCTTTTATTCTAAAATGGTTATGCTGAAATTTCAGTTAAAGAGAACCCTGCAAGCTAAGTATGCATGAACAGTTTTTCCTCATACAGATCTTAATGACAGGATTCCAGATTGCTGTACACCATTAGTGGATGTAACCTTTTCCTCCAGATAGAGCTGACATAGAGTCAAGTGACAAACTCACTGAAACAAGCTAGCTAAGCAAGTCCAGTAAGTCTGTCTTCAAAATCTGTACAAAGTAATCATGGCTTAGGCCCAGATGGCAAATAAGCACCATGTGGTCACTTGCTCTCTCCTCCTGGTGGGATGGGGATGAGAATTAGAAGGAAAAGGTAAAATGTGATGCACATGCAATTACTCACCACCCACAAGCCAGTGCCCAGCCCATTCCCAAGTCACCATCCCTCCTCACTCCCTACCCACATCCACCACTTTACATACTAAGCATGACATCATTGAATATATCCTTGGCTGGTTCAAGTCACCTATCCTGGCTGTATCCCCTCCTAGCTTCTTGGGAAAACTAACTCAATTCCAGCCAAACCTAGGACAAAAGTGTTGAGTGGGTGGCTTTGATTAAGAGTTATAACACTTTAAATAGCCCTAGGAAAACAATGTAAAGGAATGTAAATCTTTTATTGCATCCTAGATATTTTAACTGTTACTTCTGTTCTGTTCACAGTGCATGTTATCACATTACAGAGAAAGGAAAAGTGTTTACAGCTTGTTTCATTCAGTTCATGGTGATTGCTATTTTCTTGCAGATACATGCAAATTGTTTAATTTGCTTCAGTGTTTTCCTGTCAGCTGAACATAATTTGACTGATTTACAGCTCTTCCCATTTTTTTCATAAAGACTCTAGTTTGTCTTTGTCCTGTCTTTCAATACAATTTGCTAAAAGATAACTGTTAGCAAATGCAAGATTGCTACAACCAGATCTGCATATATCCAAGCCAGAATTTGTCAGGTCCAGCAGATAACGACGTTTTCACAAAACTGATAATATTTTCACAATATTGATTGCTTTCACAAAATATTCAGATGACAATCACAATAAATGCAATCAACTGAGTAAGATGAACCATGAATAAAGAGCAAGTTAGAAAATATTTAAATTGGAAATTTTTCATACATAATCTCTGACCTTTCTTTTTCTATCAAAGTTGAGATTTTATCCTTTGTCTTTAACATTGTGTTAATGTCCTTTTTCCTCTGATATTAATTGCATTAACTGTCTGCTCTACAAACTGACCTTTTGAAAAGCGATAAAGACTTGCCTTGAAAAGAAGCATTCAACACTTAGACCCTTCTCAGGCTCATTTTTGCTAGCTTTACCAGTCCACTAAATAAAGAACCATTACAGACCTTAGTCAGTGTCCTATTGTTAATACAGAACATCTATTTCTTAATCTTGATGTCTTGGTTTTTTTAGTGTTTGCTCCTACAAGCTGTAAAATTTTTATTCAGTGCCTGCATCCCATTTATTAATTATTTCTCTTCCATCTTGCACAAAAGAACAGATCTGATTCCATACCCTCACTGAATGAAGCCTCTGCTTTTACAAATCTAGCAAAACAGATATACTTTATACTATAAACTTTACATTGTTGTTTGCCTGTGCAAAATGTATGCATCTGGACTAGCAATATTTATGCTAATTCCAAATATGAAATAAGAGGTGATCTCGGGGTAAATTATTTGAAGAAAATGAATGTGTAATTTTCTAATTAACTACTTTTAGATTTTAATTATAAATGTAATGTTTCCTTGCAGAAGTATAAAACTTTAGAGACTAGTACCATAATTTGGTTTACTATACATTTATGATAGGCTTTTTTGGTGAAGAAGTGACATCCTTCTTAGAAATGAACTCTCATCCCTATATTCACATTGAGCTTGATCATGAGTATTTGTCATTAAAAGAGTGAAAAGACATTATCTTACTTGTCTAGACCACAGTTATGTTATTCAGCCGTGTGGCTGAATTCCAAGATACTTAAACCCTTAAATGCAAAGAAAAATAACTACTGTAGCAATGTAGTACTGGAGTAGGCTTTGGAAAAGGAAAAGTGTCTCATGAAAGAATAAACAGCTGAACAAAACGCAACTTGACTCCAAACCTTTGAGAAAAGTAAAACATTTTTAAAGTTTGGAGTCAAGTTGCGTTTTGTTCAGCTGTTTATTCTTTCCTTTTCTCTAAACAACATTTAGAAATTAAATTCAACTTTTCTGATTCTCCTTCAATTTCTCACCTCTTATTTATCCCTTTCCATTTGAAAATGTGACAGGACTGGTGAAACACTGTAAAAATAGGAAAAAAATGTGATATTAAGTCCTGCTTGAAAAGTAATAACTGTTTTTTTAAATTTTAATATTTTTTTCACTTATATCCATGTTTTCCACTGGTTAATTAATCAAGGATGTTTTGGCTTTTCCACTTCTCGGAGCTTTTACATGTAAGTTCCCTTTTTATAATTGCTGCA